>PVHP010043481.1:0-14526 GCA_004024765.1 Zapus hudsonius
GATCCTAACGTCTAAAACTGATATAAAACCATAGTCTTTCCACTGTAACACACAGAGAAATAGGTCTGAGTTTTGGCTTCAAACACTTATATACTATTATTAAGATGCTCCAACTGCTCTTTTTCCCCTAAGCTTTCTGGATCCAAGTATTAATGGAAATACCACACTCCTCCTCGTATAAATAACACACAGCATAGTCACTGGTTAAAGCTCTTTCAGGTATTTATTTGTTCATTAAAAAACCAATGATCAAGTTTTTGGCTGTCAAATCTTGCAAAACTCCTTCAATCCATCTGGCCCTCTCGATTTAGAAATATGTTAAGTATCTCATAACCGTCTCCAACATCAATAGTTACGCTTTACAAACTTCAAGGAACTCTAATCATGAAATGCGCCATTAGTATCCCCACACTGTAGCAGAGGAAACTGAGGCTTGGAGCAGTAATATTTTTTAAAAAAATATTTTATTTATTTATTTGAGAGAGAGAGAGAGAGAGAGAGAGAGAGAGAGAGAGAGAGAGAGAGAGAGAGAGAGGCAGAGAATATGGTCACACCAGGGCCTCCAAGCCACTGCAAATGAACTCCAGACACATGTGCCCTCTTGTGCATCTGGCTGTATATGGGCACTGGGGAATCGAACTCTGGTCCTTCTGCATTGCAGGCAAACGACTCAGCCGCTAAGCCATCTCTTCAGCCCTGGAGCAGTAATATTAACTAACTTGCCTCTGCCCCAAGCTAGGATAATAAACTGACCTGCTTGGTTAGCTAGGATCAGTACAACCAGAGTGTGAAAATGAAGATGAAGGCGTTCCTACATGGCCTGTCAATGACAGGGCAGTAAGTCAGAGAAAGGTTTTGTTTTTGCATGTGTATGTGGTACGTATGTACATTTTTGCATGTCTGTAGAGGCCAGAGGTTGATGTCAGCTCTCTCCCTCTATAGCTCTCCACTTTACTTAGTAAAGGGGTTTTCCCCTTAAAACCAGAGCTCATTGATTCAGATACTCTAGCTAGCCCATTTGCCCTGGGGAGATTCCCAGGTCTGTTTCCTGAGGGCCTCCATCCCTGCTGGAATTCACTGGGATGCTGAATCTGAGAACCAAACTCAGGCCCACGAGCTTTTGTGGCCAGGGCAAGCACTTGATCCACTCAGGCATTTCCCCAGCCCTGAGATGTTTCGTTAACAAAATTTCCTCAAAATCCTTTTAAATGACTACCTCAAGATTTAACCTGCTCTCCTAAAAACCAAATGTCTCTTGACCAAAAGAAAAACAGTTTTCCTCTGCCAGTTGCAGATTCTCCAAGAAAGCACATCCAGATTTGAAATACGCTGTGACATTAAGATCAGCTCCCAGTGTGAGGTGCTATGCCCGTACATTTCACAGGAATGAACTTCACTCTACTCGTTTTGTGAATCATTGAAAGGAGTTAGTCTTAGACAATAAGCATTAAACACCAGTTCATTACAACCTTTAAAGGGGAAGTAACATCTGTAATTCACTGCTGTATCTTTAAGGTGCAAATCACTTGAGAAATTTAGGAACCAGCTCTTCCCTCTGAGGTCCCTGAGTTCTGGCTCCCTGTCTTTATTCATATTTGCAGTGCACACTACCATACACTATATGAAAGTTGTTCTAAGCATCTCCAGGAGATGTAGCCACGGTTTACCATTAAACTATTATACAACAATTAATTTTCGACAAAATTAAAAAGTTGGCAAAAACAAGCCCAAAGCTCTTTGAGTGTGTTTTCTGAACTAATCGTCCAAAATGAATTTGTACAGAAATGAAATTACGTCTCATAACGCCTGTACCACGGATCTTTCTCAATAATAAAAAGTTGCTCTTGGTGACAGCAGATTTTCACTTTCAAAAGGAAAAATAAGACAGGCACACAGGAAATTTCTGTCGCTGTCATCATAAACAGCTGAATCATTCACGCAATCAACACCACAGAATTCTTCCACAAGCTGTCAGGGCAGGTTTTTTTTTTTTTTTTTTTAAAAAAAAAAGCTCGGGATTTGATACCTTCCCTAGGACAGCATGGAAATATTATAGGAAATTACCGGGATCCCCAGATGATGTGACTTAAAACAGGAGCTGTGTTATCCTTCGTCAAACACTTTGGTAAAGGAAGATGCTTTCCTAAGTATATACTGGACGCAAGGCCCCTGGACCCAAGCCAGCGGGCATATGCCCGTGGGATTGGAGCGCCA
This sequence comes from Zapus hudsonius, assembly GCA_004024765.1. Classification (NCBI taxonomy): domain Eukaryota; kingdom Metazoa; phylum Chordata; class Mammalia; order Rodentia; family Dipodidae; genus Zapus; species Zapus hudsonius. The sequence goes on from PVHP010043481.1 coordinate 2,215, forward strand.
GGCTTGCGCACCCCGTGGGAAGCCTGTAGACACGTGCCAAGCACCCAGCCAGGGTTCCTGGACAGACCCGCCCGGGTTCCCCAGGCTCTACCCACCCCAAAACAGGGGGAAGGAAGAAATCCGCCCAGCCGGCCAGGGTCCCCGGAGGGCGGGCGGGCGGGCGAGCTCCGCACGGTGGCTAGCCAGGGCGCAGGGCCACGAGGGGCGTGGGGGACACCGAGGTCTCCGCAGGGCGCGTGGGCAGTCTGGCTTTTCCAGGGTGTGCAAAGGCTGAGGACCCCCCGCCCCCAGAGGTCCTGGGGATTGCACAGGCGTGTGTGCGGGCGCTGAACCGCGCGTGGGGGCTGGAGATCTCCAGGCACGTTCGGGGGCTGCGTGAGCAGCGCGCAGGGAGGGTCTCCGCGGGGCGCGTGGGGCCGCGGACCCCCGGCCGTTCCGCAGGACCTAAGGGGGGGTCTCTGGGGAGGGGGTCGTGGTGCACCTGGGAGAACCTGCGTTCGGGTAGAGTGAAGAGGGAGTTGGGGGACCCCAGGGCAGTTCCGGGGACCCAGAGTGGCAGCCAGCGCCGAGACCCCTTAGCGCACTCACGCTCCGACGCTCACCCGAACAGCCCTCGGAGGAAGGAGTGGGACGCCTTCACTCGCTTCTCGGCCTCCGCCATCAGCTGCACGGCTTCTCGCTCCTTGCCGGCGTTGTCCATGTTGCCCACCGCCGCCACAGCCTCCCACCGCCCGCTAGAGATGAGCCCCCCGGCGCTCTCGCCTTCCCACTCTCGGGGACGGAAGCGCAGGCGCGGCACGCGGGGCTTGCCGGGATTTGTAGTCCAAGGCTCTGCCACGGACTGAAGGTGGGAGCTACTCTAACTACAATTCCCAGAAGGCTGCTGGGCAGGGCCGGGCGCGAGGCAGGTTTGCAGAAAGTAAAATCCCTCAGCTCGGGTGCGAGGAGAAGGGGAGGGTGGGGGGAGGGCGTGGCCCTCTTGAAGGGTCACCTGGGCCAAATAAGTCTGCAGAATTGAAAAATGATCGGTGGCTTCCATAAGAGATCACCTAAAATACGCAGCATCAGAAATTCTTGACCCGGACTGAGACGTGCCAGTGGATGGATGGATGGATGGATGTACGGGATCTGTGACAGATGGGAATCCACAACCTACGTGCAGGTCCTGCAGAACGGAATCTAATGCAGCAGCCTCCCAGCGCAATTCCATCAACCATGTGATGTCCTCCGCCTCAGCTCTCCAAAAAGAGCAACAGCTGGAAGGAAGACCTATTTTTAATCTCTAAAAAGCAAGAAGTTTAAGAATACATCATCTTTCCCAATAAAAGTAAAAAATTATAAAATGGGCATGGTGGTGTACGCCTTTAATCCCAGCACTTGGGAGGCAGAGGTAGGAGGATTGCCCTGAGTTCGAGGCCATCCTGAGACTACAGAGTGAATTCCAGGTCAGCCTGGGCTAGAGCGAGACTGTAGTTTGAAAAAAATAAATAAAAGCTACTGATTATGACCTACACACATCTTCATTAGCCCTGCCCCCCCCACTTCTCAAAACTATTCCCCAAGATTTTTATGTCTTCAGCACATGGATGCAGTTACAGTAATCGTCCTGGATGAGGACCTGCTTGGACATACTCCACTATGGTGGCTCTATATATGTTATTTCTTTTTATTTTTTATTTATTATATTATTTAGTTTTGATTTTTCAAGGTAGGGTCTCAGTCTAGCCCTGGTTGACCTGGAATTCACTATGTAGTCTCAGGGTGGCCTCAAACTCATGGAGATCCTCCTACCTCTGCCTCCCCAGTTTAACCCCAGTGGGGTTAAAGGCATGGGCTACCACCTGGACCAAAATTATTTTTTAAGTGTCTCCAAGCTGCAACTTTCTGTTGGTCCTCTTCTTGGTTAGAAATGAATTGCGTATACCATGTAGGCATTATCCACTCTTTTTATTGACTGAATTCAATTAAATGAATGTGAGCCAGTGAGCTCTTATCCTTTACATAATGCTGACCACAGCAGGTGGATCTTGACAAAAATTGCCGTCTGCCAGGAAGATTTCTAATCTCATAAGTGTCCATAGATAGATGCAATCCTGTGCCAATGACTTCTAGGCCTGTCCCAGAGGGAGTGATTTTTTAATACAATGTCTAGACTATTTATGCTTGGCAATGTTAGAGCAGAGGTGGCGGTGCAAATATGAGAGCCACTGCCAAATGAGAATGTCTGTGCTTTAAAATCACTCATGAATACATTGTGAGTGCTGGCGAGCAAAACGTACCCAAGAAAAATGAAGCTTAGCTCCAAAGAACAAGGCAGGAGGGACCAAACTCCTGGAGAGAAAAGTTAGCAAAGCCAATGCCACGGGGTCTAAATGGGCAGGACACTCTAGAGAGGGAAGGAAGGCTCATTTTGGTGCCCAGTTTAATGTACTCACTTGCGCGCCTGATTCGTGAGTTTTGGAACAGTATGGAGGAAGGAGGATTCAGGAAATTGGAGGTGGTAGTAAATGCTAGGGTGAAGAGAGAAAAGCTATACACAGTAGACGCTAGCATTTGGAAAGCAGAGCAGTCAGGGAATTTGATGGCGCCGACTTAAAAGCTCCAAGTGTAGCAGTCTGCTGATGTTTCAGTGAGATTCTCATTGCTGGATCAAAGCACCTGACCCGAAGCAGCTGATGGGAGGAAAGGGTTAATTTCAGACTTACAGCTTCATCATGGTGGAGAAAATCATTGCAACTGGTTCACATCTTGATCAGCAGTAGAAAGAGCAGCAAGTACAAGCTGGCATTCAACATCCAATAGAGTGGACTAACCAACCCCACATTCCACCCCTGACAACACACCTCCTTCGGCAAGGCTCCACCTGCCAAAGGCTCTATCAGCTGGGGACCAAAGTAGGGAGCATAATCACAAACAATTGAGGCTCTGAAGTACATTTTACATTCAAACCATCACAGTTAATCAAAGCAGCTCTCTAACCTGGTACAAAGGAAAAGCTTTACAGAACATTCAAGAAATGTCGACCCCTTAGCCACTAGCTTTTGATGTCAGACCGTCTGAAGTCTCACAAGTGTACATTTAACAAAGAACCTTCCACCCTATTTTCTAAGGTTTAAGATTCTAGATTCTGCAATCTAGAATCAGCCCCAAAAGAGCTAGAATGGACCCCTTCCTTTTAACTAGAACATCAATGGAGGGTGGCAGTGATATACCATTTGGATGGTGCCATACCATCCCTAGAGTAATGTGCTCTGTTTCAGAAGGCAGGGAAAGATGGAGGCCATTCCAGAAAGATCTTTATCCAAAATCACTAAAGCAATATATTAATAAAAATAAAGATGCTCACCAGGCATGGTGGCACATGCCTTTAATCCCAGCACTTGAGAGGTAGAAGTAGGATTGCTGTGAGGTTGAGGCCACCCTGAGACTACATAGTGAATTCCAAGCCAGCCTGGCCTAGAACATGATCTTAAAAAAAAGAAGGTGATAGGTCAGGACAAACATTGAATAAAACTCAAATAGTCTCAGGCCCTCCCACATCCTCATGTATAAGTCGGGCAAGTATTCTTAACCACTGAACAATCTCCCTAAGCCTTGGTCCCTTTTATTGAGACAGGGTCTCATCTAGCCTAGGTTGGCCATGAACTCCCTATGTAGCTGATGATGACTTTGAACTTCTAATCCTCCTGCTTCTATCTCTTGAAGGCTAATATTATAGTTGTGTACCACCCTACCTGGTTTTGTACAGTGCTGAAGATAGAACCTATCTTGTCATGCTTTATAAGCACTTTATCAACTAAAATACATCCACAGCCCAAGTTGATGCTTTAAATTATGGCAAGTGAGAAAATAGCCAAGATGGCCACTTTACATGACCCTTCTCATCCATGCTTAAGATAGGGTGATAGTTCCTCCAGCAAAGCTCCTAAAAGTTCTGCAACCTTCCCAACAGTGCCACCAAATGGGGATTAAATATTTAAGCACAGGAGTCTATGAGGACATGTTACACTAAAAACACCACACTTACTGTTAATAAATGGCCCTTCGCTGCTTCTATAGTGCCATGGCTTTGCATTTTGTGATTTTATGTTGGGGGCATTCTTGGGTCTCCAGCTTGCTGGTGGCAGAGTGTGGACTTCTCCATCTCCATAATTGCATGAGCCAATCTTTCATAATAAGCCTCTGCATAAGCACACGCACTTGCACATAAATATGTAGACAGGCATGTATCTGTTTTCCTACTGGTTCTGTGTCTCTGGGGAACCCCAACATAGCTCCTCACTGTTGTCCTTTCCACAGAACATGGGTCTGTAGGGATTCCATCAAGGGGGCTTCTTTCTGTGCCTGTGACTTCCACTTAAATTTCGCCAATCAGGCATGAGGCAGAGGTCAGAACATGAGCAAGGATACAGCATTTGTTCTCTGAGCTCTTCATGTGATGGTTATATGTCACTCCCAGACTCTTTCTGGATGTTTCCGTTCTCTCATTTTTCTGGCTGAGGACTGTTGACAGAGTTGTCACTAGTCACAGAAGACCATCCGGTGCTCTGTGCTCTCTATTTTTTTTTGTGTGTGTGTGTATGTGTGCCTTCACCACTGTACAGGCAACCTGAAGATCAACACTCCAGAACTTTCTGATTGCCATTATGTCTCTGATCATAATGGAGACCCTGATTGACATGCTCCTGACTCATTGTATGAGCCTAGTATAACCCTGAAACCCAAATCAAAAGAGGACACTATGGGAAAGGACAGAGACCAATGACCCATGACTATAGACACAGGTGGGTTATGGGTATAAAGGGAGAGGGCCAAAGTCAAAAAGTTTGGAAGAATATAGAGGGAACTAGCATTGTTAAAATATTTAAGTAGTTTTCTGACCTTGAGTTCCTAAATAAAACACCAAAAAATAATAAAAATAAATAAATAAAGCACAAAACCAGAGGAGAGAAAATCAATATACTTACTCCATTAAGGTTAAGAGTTTCTCTTTACCACGTGCCATAAATAAAATGAAAAGTCAAGCCACGAACCAGAAAAAAAATAATTGTGATACATATACCTAAATCAAGGAGGAAATACTAAAGAAACACTTTTATCAAGGGTAAATAAACCCTCCAAATCAATGCAGACAAATAGCCAAATAGGGAAATAGGCAGAGGCCTTGAATTTTCAGATTCAGAGAATTTCAACCAAGGCTTGGCCTTCCCAGCTCTGGCTGCTCTTCCCTTAGGCAAGCAGACCCTCTCAGAAAAGCAGGATGATTATGACGAGATGACAGAGAACAGAAGCAGGTGGCAGCAGAACCCACTTCTTTTTTCTTCAGTATGGTCCTCCTTTCTGGGTGTTGTGAAACTTATAATTCATGGTTGTAATGTATACTCAATCCACTATAATGCTGCAGAACATTCTTTCTGTCTACCTGTGTTTAAAAAGATTTTTTTTTGAGATAGGGTCTCACTAAGAAGCCCAGGCTGACCTTTAGCTCATAAATTCTTCTGTCTCAGCCTTCTGGATGCTTGAATTATAATCATGTGCCACCATGCTTGGCACAAACATTTTGACTTACTGTATGTAAGGGTCAACTCTGTGCAATTAACTTTCCCATCTTCTTATCATTGCTTTGATTAAACATATATCAGGTTACTGTGGACTATAATTATCCACTGTGCTGTGAACAGCAGACTTACTACTTATCTCTCCCAGTGTCTTGGTACTCACTATCCAACTTCCTGATAACCTCCCCCTACCCCACCCCACTGCGATCGATGGTCAATATGCATTTGTCAACTTGGATTTAGAATCCCCAAAGAAAAAGGAGAAAGCTAGCTGAGCTCTAGCGTTCATCTCTCTCTCCTTCCTGACTGCGGATGCAATGTTACCACCTGCCTCAACCTCTTGCCACCATGATTTTCCCACCATGATGGACTGTAACCTAGAACTGTGAGCCAAAATAAAATCTTACTCCCTTAGGTAGCCTTTGTCAGATATTTAGCTCAGTGATAAGGAAAGTATTTAATATATCCCCATTCACTATTTCATATTCAGATTAAAAAAATTTTGCCCGTGTGTGTGTGTGTGTGTGTGTGTGTGTGTGTGTGTATACTCACCTGTAACTGGCATGCCTGTATGTATGTGGTATGTCTGTAGTATATGCACATGTATGTGCCCCAGTGCTGTCACATGTGTTCACCTGATTGTGGTGTCAGTACAGGATGTTGGGCGTACTGCTCCATCTCTCTGCACATTCTTTGAGCTGGAGTCTCTTATTGGTCCCAGAGCTTGTCATTTTATCATGAGCTCCAGAAATTCTTGGGGCTCTGCTCCCCTATGGGACTGGGGGTTATAAATGTGTGTGGCCATGCCCATCTATTTATTTGGGTCCTGGGGATTGAACTCAAGAGGCCTCTCTGGTCTCCTCATGCCCTCATGTTTGCACAGAAAGTGCTCTTAACTGCTGAGCCATTTCTCCAGCCAGAATTTTAGTTTTATTTTTTAAAGAATCCAAATGAGCAAGAACATGAAGCATTTGTCCTTCCGTATTCAACTCATCTCACTTAACAAAATGTCCTCTAGTTCTATCTGTTTTGTTGCAAGTAATATAACGTCATTCTTCATTTTTTCAGTGTGTGGTGTGCATGCATGCATGCGTGCATGTGTGTGTGTGTGTGTTTGTATATGTGTGGGTGTGGCTGTGCACGCACATGTGTGCCTGTGTGGGCCTGTGTATAAAGGACAGAGCTCAACATCAGCTGTCTTACTCAATCACTGTCTACCTTATTCTCTTAAAAAACTGTGACATTGTTTTTCTTAATTTTTAAAAATGGTGTGTGTGTGTGTGTGTGTGTGTGTGTGTGTATCAATGGGTGCACACATGTCACAGCATGCACATGGAGATCAGTGAATGACCTTCAGTTGTCTGTGCTTTACTTTCTGTGAGATAGTGTCTCTTTGCTGTTGTAAATACAGGTGCTGGAGAATTGAGCTAGGGCCGGCAGGCTTTACAAGCAAGGGTCTTTTACTGTTGAGCCATCTCCCAATCCCTCTTATTCTTCTGAGGCAGGGTTTCTCACTGATTCAGCAAGATTAACTAGTCAACGATCCCCAAGGAATCCCTGTCTCCACTCCCCAGTGCTACGATGGGCATCTGTCTCATACGCACGCATGCAAACGTCAGAGGATGACACTGGTATCTTCCTCTATTGCTCTCACTAAAGCTCCTCCTCCTCCTCCTCCTCCACTTCCTCTTCCTCCTCTTCTTCTTCTTCTTTTTTGTTAGATTGGCTGATCAGGGAACCCCAGTGATCCTCCTGACCCCATCTCCCTCATGTGCAGCCATGCCTGGCTTTTTATGTAGGTGCTGGGATTGAACTCAGGTCTTCATGCTTGTGCAGTTATCAGACTTCTGTCTACCCCTCTTCCCCTCCCCCTCAGCCTCTTATGACTACTATTCTACTCCTTTCTTCTATGAAATCGACATTTGAGTGAGAGAATGCACTCTTTGTCTTCCCTATGCCCTGCTTATTTCACACAATGTAAAGCCTTGTGAATCTTGGTGTAACTTTTGGTATGGTACTGGGGTTTAACCTAGGACCTTTTGCATGCTGAGCGAGTGTTCTGCCACTGAGTTTTATCCTCAGCCCTGCCTTCTGGATTTTCAATGTTCCTAATACAGAAAAATAATAAATGTGAGATAAATACTGATTGCTCTGATTTGATCATTACAAATTGGATACCTATATCAAAACATCACATGGTAACTTCAAGACATGTATATCAATAAAATTAAAATTTTCAAAAACTAAAAGAAAAAGGCAAAACAAATAAACAAAAAATGGGACTTGTTGTCTCTTTATTTAGATGGAATAGCCTGTTTAGGAGCCAGTAAGTAATTTTTTGCTGTAGAAAAACATCTGAAGAAAAAAGACAAAATTTGGATGAGGAAGACAGGCCATCACAAGCCCTCCAAGACTTTAACCTTATCCATCTCCTATCCCCAGGGAAGGAAGCACTCTGTAACTGTGAAAGTTCTTTCTCAGCCTTGTGATTTCTCTGGAAGAGAAAATGTACACCGGGGCCTTTGGGGCGATGCCAGCTTCAGCCATCTGTAGCCCCACCTCGTCGTGTTGACATTCTGAGTGCCTGCTGTTGGCTTGTGCCTCAGAACACCGGGCATTTCCAGCCAAGGTCAGCCACGTCCCTCTGGCAGCTCAGAGATGAGGATCCAGGACTGCCATAGGGCTAACAGGAGCAGCCTGGTCCCTCCTGCTTAGACCCATTGTATAAAATGGTACAGTGCTTGCACACTGTCTCCCTCATACGTTACATCATCTATCCATTATGTAGAATGTTCAAGGCAATGTAAACAGTGAAGTGAGTAGTTTTTATTCTATAATGTTTAGGGAATAATGATAAAACAAATCTAAACATGTTTAGTCCAGACCACTTCTGGTGTTGTCTAAAATCAGTTGGGGGCTGGAGAAATGGCTCAGTGGTTAAGGCACTTGCTTGAAGAGCCTGATGACCAGAGTTCAATTTCCCAGTACCCACATAAAGCCAGATGCACAGGCGCATGCATCTGGAGTTCATTTGCAGTGGCTGGAGGCCTGCCTGGTGAGCCCATTCTCTCTGTCTGTCTGTCTGTCTGTCTCTCTCTGCTTGTAAATAAATCAATCAATACAAATTATTTTGTTGAATTCATCAATGCAGAGCTCAGTTAACAGTGGTCCATCCCACTGTTAGAATTGATACAATGGCAATGATGACAGAACAAGAACTAAGTTCATAGGACATAACAAGAAGCTTCGGGGTACATCCACTTGTGACACTTCCCACTGGAGCGTTTCTCTTCTAAAATAGCTCATATGGCTGCTGTAAGCATGAGCCCCAGAGTGGGATATATATATATATATATATATATATATATATATATATATATATATATATATATATCAGCTCTTATGTGACCTGAGACACAGATGCCAAGTATGTGTGCATTTCATAATTTAATTTTCCCAAGTCTCAGTTATGGTTTAGATACAAAGTGTTTCCTCAAAAGATTCATGTTAAAAGGCTTGGTTTCCAGCTGATGGGCCACAGGACTATAACTTCATCAGTGAATTAATTCATTGATGGACTAATAATCTGTGGCCCTAGCAGGATATAGCTTGTCATGGACCCTTTCCTGTTGCTTTCTCTCTGGGTCCTGGCCACCATGAGATATTTTGTCATCATGATGAAAGGCTAGCATATCATCCTTTGACGTATTTGAGTATGCATATGTGTATGTGATGGGTATGTATGTGTGTTTCCATGTGTGTGGAGACACGTGGGTGTGGGTGTGCATGTGTGTGCGTGCGTATGTGTAGAGGACAGAGGTTGACATCGGATGTCTTCCTAAATCACTCTCAACCTTAACTTTTTGAGACAAAGTCTCTCAACGAACCTGGAGCTCACCAATTTGGCTAGACTAGCCAGAGATTTCCTTTCTTTGCCTTCTTGGGGCTTGGATTAGAGGCACCCATCACTGTACCCAGCTTTTACATGGGTATTTAGGGATCCAAACTCAGGTCCTCATGCTTGCGCTGCAAGAACTTTACCCAAAGAGGTATTTATTATCATTGATAGCATATACTAGTGTTACAGGTGAGACTAAGAAGGTGAATCAATGGCCAAGCAGCATTGAGAAAGGCTGACTCTTTCCCACCTGTATGCTCTCCTTTCCCTCCCAAAATGGCCTATGCCCTCAAAGTATCCAGGAAGGGGATGCTCACTCCAAGTGCCTGTTCTGGAACATGCCCAGAACACTTGGCATTTGTCAATTGAGTTTGGGAGCAAGGGTATCCCACTTCAGGTTTCCATTGAGAGGTGTAACACTGTGAGCAATGCCTTTGGGCCAAGTGAACAGGTGGTTTTGTGCAAACCCAAAAGAGCTCAGACAAGTTCATACAGGAGCCCAAATAGTCCTTGGGGGAGGGGAGAGGAAGAACAGCATGAGGGAATGGTAGCAATGGCTCGGAGGGCAGGATAGAAGAAGGAATGAATGAAAGCCACGGCCGGGAATCTCTCTGGTTTGCAGACTGCTCAGCTCACAAGGCAGAACTTCCTGCCCGTAGTGATAAAGCACATTTTCCCTAAGCTGTTTCCTGCTTATTTCCTTCTTGACAGTGGACTGGCACATCTCAAGCCTAGATATCAGGAGACAAAACAAGGAAGTTGGCTGTCTTGTGGAAGGATCCTCAGGCACCCACACATCAATCAGCCACAGACCAATCTCAAATGAATCCTACCTACTTGCCACCATGACTGGTCTAACAGTGGCCAAGTTTCCAGCTTCACTCTTCCTTAAGAAACAGCTGCCAATGCAGCTAGCTGTCTGTCTTCCTCTGAGTGGTGTGGCAGGAGATGCTAAGTTGGCTTGTACATAGACAGGTAAGAGAGGCTATAGCACAAGCTTCATTATTCTCAGTCTTTCCCTTGTGACCTCCGTCAAGCACAGCCGTATTATTTTACTCCATGGCATATAGTCTCGGTTGCAGGAAAAACTTTTCCTGGGTGACACAAACACCTATCTTCTTCCCAGATAGGGTACAAATGACAGACCAAAGGATGATTACACCAAAACCAGTTTGGTGAACCAATGAGTCTATTGGGGCTCCTTACAGAGCAGGGTGAGGGGTTCCTTCTGGGAGCAATGGATGACTCAAATGCAGCCACACCATTGCTGCTTCAACTCAAGGCAGCTGAATCACCAGAAATCCCATGAGCACACTGCACCACTTCTATTTGCAGGCAGCTCCATCTGAGAATCTCTCCTCCCCAAGCACTAACCCTAATCCTAACCCTGTGGCTCTTACAATCTTTCTGTCTCCTCTTCTGCAATATTCCCTGAGGCGTGGCAGGCCTGTTGGCAGTCTGATTTAGTGCTGAGTTCTTTGTAGCCTGAGGACTTCTACTTTGATAGATTTTGATTAAACACCGCGTCTGCCACAATCACCCTGAAGCTCGTTGTCAGGCTAGCAGTAAGAGCAGGGTTCATGGAATCACTTCCACTGCAAGTTCTCCTGGGCCCTGGCAGATGTGGAAGAAGTGGTGCAGCAGTCAGTTATCTCAGTGTTTTGTTGATGGGTCTTGACCCTCCTATTTTCTCTGTCATCTGTAAGATAAAGCAGATTCTCCCGCCCAGAGTGAGAGCAGCTTGGGTTAAAGGGATATGCAGAGTTATTTGAGAGATTTTTGTTATGCAAGCCCGCTCTTCTCCAGAGAGCAGGGGCGGGGGGGGGGGGGCTTCTCTCTGAAGTATGGGTTTTCTGACTATGGGAATCTGACTTGGTATCAGATATGAGATCTCTCCCATTGAGTAGGCCTCCTGTCCAATCAGAGAATGGGTGGTTACTTGTAGAGGTTGTGTGCCACTATTACACAAGTGTGTACTTCTTGTCTGGTTGGTTGATTTCATAGTCTGCAGGGTCCCCTGCTGATTCATGCTATTGGTAACCTTTGTCTTCCAGCAGCTCCCATAGGGCTCTCCAGCACGATGAGCCAGGAGGGAGCTAGTTTCCCTTTCAGTTCCAGCATGATATTCTATTGTCCTGGGACCATGGTCTGTGGTGTCTTCAGCAATAGGGTCTTACCTTTTAGCTCAGTCAGGTAATCAAGTGCTTTGGCAATGGCCTACATTGTTTTGGAGACCCCATGGGTTTGCTTGGCCATAGGGGACAACCCAACTCTGGGCCTAGGAAGGCTAATCTTTTTCTACCTTTTGTCTGGACTGTCCCCTTTCCCCCTTTAATGGTGGTCATATCTTGTAAAATGCAAGCCAGAATTAGGATTTCTATGGAACTGATTCTTCTTGTCTTAACTTTTGTACCCTCCAAGACTTTCACCCACCACCAATATTCTGCCCTCCCCTAACTTGTAAAGTAACTCCTCCTCCTCCCTCGTTTTTCTCTCTCTACTGGTCTTATTCTACATTTATGTCCATATTTGTGATGCTGATTACCATTTGCACTCATGTCTAGTTGATCCCAGTTAGGAACCCCAGATGAGAGCATATATGCAGTGTTTCTGTTCATGCAGGTTCTGAGCCTGTATGACCTAGCTTAGAATGATTTTTTCCAACTCCATCCATTGACCTGCAAATTTCATTTTTCCTTACCACTGAGTAGAATTCTACTGTGTATTCGTACCACATCTTCATTATCCCTTTATCAGTTGTGTCAGGGGCGAAAGCCTTTGGGGGCCTTTGGAGGCACACCCTGGCTTTAGTCTTGGACGGCACCTGACAGCCTGCCAAGAGGGGCTTAGCTTAAT
>PVHP010043482.1:0-14536 GCA_004024765.1 Zapus hudsonius
TTAAAAAAAAGAAGCCCGCTGGCTTCCAGCATTAAAAAAAAAAAAAAAAACTCACCCAGAGCCAGGCATGGTGGCACACACCTTTAATCCCAGCACTCGGGAGGTAGAGGTATGAGGATCGCCGTGAGTTCGAGGCCAGCCTGAGACTACAGAGTGAATTCCAGGTCAGCCTGAGCTAGAGACCCTACCTTGAAAAACCAAAAAAAAAAAAAAAACCTCACCCACCATGACTCGGGGAACACAGCTGAAGAGGAGGAGGAAAGATTGTAAGAGCCATGGTCGGGGAGAATATCCAGAGACATTGCCCCCCTCAGCAACAACACACAAGGGGGGTAGATCTGGCTACCTCTTGTGCAATTCCCTACCCAAAGGACAGATCCAGTATGCACACCCAGGAGGGTCCCCAGTGGGTTAGGGAAATGGGGGTACCATCACAAGATTTGCTCATACAATGTATCTAATAATTGATATTAAATATATTAATTTTTCTTTTAAAAAAGGGAAATGGGGAAAGATTATAAGAGCCAAAGGAAGAGCAGGACTCTTACAATACAATCTTCCAGACACAAAATGGCCTTGATGTTCATCCCTCACAGTGTCTGACCCTACCTACAGGAGACCTTCATAACAGCAGGAAAAGATGATGACATTAAAATAGAAGAGACACTAATTGGAATGAAGGGATTCAATGGAGGGTGGAGTTGAGAGGGGGAGAATGTGGGTGGGAATTATCATGGTTTATTACCTATACTTACGGAAGCTGTCAATAAAAAGTTTTTAAAAATTAGATGTCAGGGCTGAAGAGATGGCTTAGCGGTTAAGGCATTTGCCTGCAATGCAGAAGGACCTGAGTTCAATTCCCCAGTGCCCATGTAAAGCCAGATGCACAAGAGGGCGCATGTGTCTGGAGTTCATTTACAGTGATTGGAGGCCCTGTTGTGCTCTGTCTGTCTGCCTCTCTCTCTCTCTATCTCTCTCTCTCTCTCTCTCTCTCTCTCTCTCTAATAAATAAATAAAATATTTTTAATAAAATTAGATGTCAGAGGGAAATGGGGTCCCAACACAATATATGCCCATAAAATGCATCTAATTTTGAATAATAAAGATATATATACGTATATATAATTAGATGTCAGGTCGGAGAGATGGTTCAGTGGTTAAGGTACTTGCCTGCAAAGCCTACTGATCCAGATGCACAAAGTGGCACATGTACCTGGAGTTTGTTTGCAGTGGCTGGAGGTCCTGGTGTGTCCATTCTCTCTCTTTCTTTCTATCTCTTTCTCTCTTCTCTCTGTCTCTTTGCTTGCAAATAAATAAATGAAATATTTTTAAAAATTAGATGTCACCCAGTGTGGTGGCACACATCTTTGATTCCAGCATTTGGGAGGCAGAGGTAGGAGGATCACCGTGAGTTTGAGGCCACCCTGAGACTACATCATGAATTCCAGGTCAGCCTGGGCTACAGCGAGACCCTACCTCGGAAAAAAAATTAGATGTCATTATAGTGGAAAATACTCTTACTGCTTCCATTTTGTTTTGTTTTGTTTTGTTTTGTTCTGGCTTGTGAGACAGATTCTTGCTGTGTTGCCTCAACTGACCTGAAACTTACTATATAGACCAGGCTGGCTTCAAATTCATGGGCAATCCTCTTGCCTCTGCCTCCTAAGTGCTGGGATTGCAGGCCTGTGCCATTACACCTGGCTTGGTCCGGCTTGGTTTTGTTTTTTAAGGCCAGGTATGTCTGTGTTGCAAAGGCTTGGGCCTAAGTGATCTTCCTACTTAGACTCCCCAGAAGCTGAGGATACAGGCGTGCACCATGATGCTCTTAGCTGGCTTGGGGAATCCAGCTAGACAGAGAAGGAAGATTCCCTGTTCTCTGGCTGCTTTCTATATCAGCCTCCATCACAAAAGTCTACTCTGGACCGTTACCCTTTTTTTAGGCCCCAGAGCCTTTTCCTGTGTTTGTGTGGTTTCTGTCAGAGCAGGAAGTCCTCCTGGAAATCCTCCAGAATCCCAATATCCTCATCCTCACCCAGGGGAGCCTGGCCTGGGGCGTGCACTCCACCCCACCCTACCTCAAATCTGAGCCAAAACAACAGGAAGTTATCTTCCCAGGAACCCTAGGGTCTTGCCCTAGGGATGGACATCAGCCTGGCCAGATGCCTTCCCTTCCTGAACAGCAACAACAGCAAGAGAGAAAAAGGTCATCCTTTTAGAAGATAGTTAAAAACCGCAAGAGTGCAAAGAAGAGGAGGAAGACACACTTGCAAAGGCTCTTCGTGGTCCCTCTTTTTTTGTTTTTTTGAGGTAGGGTCTTGCTTTAGCTCAGACTGACCTGGAATCTACTATGTAGTCTCAGGGTGGCCTCGCACTCACAGCGATCCCCCTATCTCTGCTGGGATTAAAGGCATATGCCACCACACCCAGCCATTCCTCTTTTTGACTGGTGCTTGAAGGTTGGGGTGCTGTGTGTGACTCCCCCAACCAGATCCACTGGTTCCACTCAACGCCCCAGGCTCTCGAACTTTCCATACTTGTTCAGCTTTCGCTATATTCATCTCATCTAGCCACATGGGAGAAGATAGGCTGTGTGACAGACTGACTGACTGCCCATGCTAGACTAGCTGTGTCCTTGTGACAGTTCAGGAAAGCTCCATGGACCCCCTCCCCTTGAGTGGGAGGTGTCTCTAGCCAGAGCTCAAACCTAGATGCAAAGGCTGATTGGTCAGGTATAGACCAATCAGCTGTCTCTCTGACTTACCTGGGGGAAGTTTCAAAAAGCTTCCCTAGAACAAAGGCCAGTCTTCTTTTCCACATGGCATCCTAGAAGAAGGACTTCGTTTTCCAGGTAAGGCCCCTCATCCCAGCCTAACGGGGACTCAGGATTCTTTCCCACATGAACCTTTCCCTCTCATGATGGGGGCCCTCTGATACCTTTTCTTCTGCTGCTTGTTTGGCTGAGCAGCACAGATTTTATTAAAATCTCTCCCATATATTCTCCCCACGCTGGTGGCTGGAGAACTCTGGAACTCCCATGTTCCCTTAAATAAAGTCTCCCACTATACCTTAATGTCTGTCTGTCTATGATTTTAATTCTTTAACCTTGTAGACAAGAATTCAGATACTCCTTAAATTATGGGGTGCATTGGAAATTTTGCTGGGCATTATCTAAATTCTAATCCTCAGCACAGTCCTTACATTCTAGACTCAGATGTCCTCAAGAGTTCATGAAACACAGCACTTGCCTAGCGCACACAAGACCTTGGATTTGGTCCTGAGCACCACAGAAACCGAGTCCACGAAACATTAATCCCTCCAGCTGCTCCTGGGTCCAGAGTCAAACATGTTTGAGAGACATACTATTCAGGTACCCCATCCTGTATTCAGGGTTGAAGTTCAGAGTCCTCGAAGCTAAAAGTACTTTTAAAAAAATATTTTACTTAGCCGGGCATGGTGGCACCCACCTTTAATCCCAGCACTCGGGAGGCAGAGGTAGGAGAATCGCCGTGAGTTCAAGGCCACCCTAAGACTACAGAGTGAATTCCAGGTCAGCCTGGGCTAGAGCGAGACAGTACCTCAAAAAACCAAAAAAAAATTTATTTATTTATTTATTTTCAAGCACACACACACACACACAGAGAGAGAGAGAGAGAGAGAGAGAGAGAGAGAGAGAGAGAGAGAGAGAGAGGAGAGAATGCACCAGGGCCACCACCTTGTGGGTCTGGCTTATGTGGGTCCTGGGGAATTGAACCCAGGGCCTTAGGCACTGGAGGCAAGTGCCTTAACCACTGAACCATCTCTCCAGCACTAAAAGTGCTTTTATAACTTGGGGCAAAACTCAAAAAACAAAACAAAAAAACCTGACATGCAGCATTTCAGTTCCTTTGTCTAACCTACCTAGTTTTAACATCTCTGTTATACTACAGAAGTATTTTGTGTGATTGCATCCCCTCCCCCCATTGCTGGGTGCTGTGGAATAAATGGTACATTCCCCATATTACCTTATTAAGATCTGAAAAAAAAAATCTAAATTCCAAATATATCTGCCCCAAGGATTTGGGGGTATTGCATTTTTATTTTTTGGTTTTTCGAGGTAGGGTCTCACTCTAGCCCAGGCTGACCTGGAATTCACTCTGTAGTCTCAGGCTGGCCTCAAACTCATGGCGATCCTCCTACCTCTGCTTCCCAAGTGCTGGGATTAAAGGCGTGAGCCACCACACCCAGCTTGCATTTTTAACTATATAAATTCCTGTTATGGACATTTAACCTGTTCACAGCATTTATAGTCAAGAAATTAATCCCATATAGCATTCTCCAAACTAATGTGACCCAAAGCCTTTGTTCCATTTGCTATCTGTTAATATAGAATTCCTATGTAAATTTATGTTGCTGGGACCAAATACATGAGCAAAAAAATGAATGGAGGAATAGATTTGTTTTGGTTCATGGTTTCAATCCATCAAGGCAGGAAGAGCACCATAACAGAGCAGCTCACGGCATGGTAATCGGGAAGCAGAATGAGACAGAATGCCTCTGCTTGAGGTGTAGTTTTTCTCTCCTCTTCCTCCATCAAGGCCTCCAGCACACAGGGTGTGCCACTCACATTCAGGGCTGGTCTTACTCCTTTAGGTAATCCTCTCTGGAAACGCCTTCACAGAGATGAGCTTCGCTAACCTTCTAGTTGCTTCTCAGCCCAGTCAAGTTGGCAGTCAAAATTAACCGTCACAAGTCTACCCCTTGTCAGTGGGATGGCCAAACACATCTCCTTAAACTAACTTATATCCACCTCACAATGAAAAAGGTCGTTTATTTCTAAAAACCTTTTTTAAAATATTTTATTTATTCATTTTCAAGCAGAGAGAGAGAGCGCACCAGGGCCACCACCTTGTGGGTCTGGCTTATGTGGGACCTGGGGAATTGAACCTGGAGCCTTAGGCACTGGAGGCAAGTGCCTTAACCTTCGAGCCATCTCTCCAGCCCTAAAAACCTTCTTAGTAGCAACAGTTCCAACATTGCTCAAAAGTCCTAGTCCAGGGTTGGAAAGCTGGCTCAGTGGTTCAAATGCTCGTCACACAAGCCTGAATTCAGATCCCCAGACTCCATGCTGCGTGGCAGGCTTCTGTAATCCCCAGCACATATACAACAGGATGGGAGGTGGAGACCCGTGAACAGAGAGGTGAACAGTGAGAGACCCTGCCTCAAGTAGGGTAGAACATGGGGAACTAACACCCAGAAGTTGTCCTCTGACCCCTACATATATGTGTCCACATGTGTGCCTGTACACATACTAACATACACATGCATACACATACTAAAAACTTTCTTCTGAGACTAAAGGCAAACTATTACTTGTGAACCCCTAAAAAATCAAAACTAAAGGCCAGGTGTGGTGGCACTTTGGAGGCCAAGGTAGGAGGATCACCTGGAAATCTAGGCAATCCTGAGACTACATAGTGAATTCCAGGTCAGCTTGGAATTGGTGGTAGCGAGGCCCCCTTGAACCATTGCTGTCATGGCCTCTGATGCCAGGATGGCTAAACATGAGGAAAAACCTCAGTAGATAGTCCTGTGCAAGCAGGGTACCCCAGATCACTCTTCTCAGAACAAAGTCTTTCAAATAAGTTCAGTTACACCTGAGCCTGGGGATGAAGCTCAGTTGGAAGAGCGCTGATGTGGCCGCTGGGGAACTACCTGAGCCAGCAGGCTTTGCAAGCAAACACCTTTAACTGCGGAGCCATCTCCCCGTCCAGGAGCAGTTCGTACGTCCCACATTCCAATAAGTATTCTGCTCTCCTGAGCTCCCACCACAATTGCCCATGGAGCATTAGAGCCTTGGAGGGCTTCTTCAGCCCACACCTCAGAATGTTTCCAAATTTGTCCCACAAAACCAGTTCTAAAGATTTAAGAACCACGTGGTCAGATAGTCACAGCAAAGCAACAACCCCACTTCTCTGATACCAATTTTCTGAGCTAGACTTTTCATCATTGTGACAAAATACAAGGGAAGTAATTTAAAAAGATTTATAGATGGGTAGTTTCATTTTGACTCAATTTCAGAGGTTTTAGTCCATTATGGCCTAGAGGACATGATTGAACAATGGACCTTACCTCATATCATCAATAACCAAAAATGTCTGCACTCCAGGCTGTCTCCTTTCCCTCCCCACCCCCCACTTTCTTTTTATCCTGGGCCCCACCCTATGGGATGGTGCCTCTCATATTCAGGATGGATTTTACCTCAATCAATTCTGTCTGTAAATACCTCCATGGACAAACCCAGAGAAGGACTTTACCAATCTTTATAAAGTGCTTCTCAATTCAATCAAGTTGACAATCAAAATGAAGCCACAGAATTCCCATGTGGACACTTAGGAAACAGAGGATGTTTAGAAGAATTTAACTGAGTTTTCAGATGGAGGAAAAGTGTGGATCTTTCTGAAAGCTCTTGGGTTTAAAAGCCAGTTTAGCCGGGCGTGGTGACACACACGCCTTTAATCCCAGCACTCAGGAGGCAGAGGGAGGAGGGTCACAGTGAGTTTGAAGCCAGCCTGAGACTACAGAGTGAATTCCAGGTCAGCCGGGGCTAGAGTGAGACCCTACTTTGGAAAAAAAGAAGTATATTTACTTAATTATTTGCGAGAGAGAGAAAGAATGGATGCACAGAGCCTCCTACCGTTACAAGCAGTGGCTCCGTATGCTTAAACCACTGTCCATCTGGCTTTCCATGGGTGCTGGGGAACTGAACCAGGGCTATCAGGTTTGCAAATAAGCGCCTTTAACTGCTGAGCCATCTTCTTTTCTACGGTGTAATTACCAATAAAGTACTCTTGGAATGGGACGGTAGGAGGGAGGGGATGTCCCTTCTAGAGTTGGAAACTTAGCTTAGTGATAAAGCCCTTGCCTAGTAAGCACAAGGGCCTGGGTTCGGTCCCCGGCACAGAAAACAAAACAAAAAAATGTCCTTTCCAAAACTGTCACACTCACCATTTGGCTACCTTCCTGAGGCTGCCCTCTGCAACCGTCTCCTGTTTGCTAAACCTTGACACGTTGATTTTGAGCATATGTGCAGCTATGCTGTGTATCATGGGATCCCAGCAGCATTCCTCCCCCCCATCAGTTGTGACAACTAACACCCACCTCCCCCACTGGGAGTCACTATTCTTTCCAAATGGTGAGCAGAACTCCGGTGCCGAGACATCTATACTGTTTTCTAGGTGATTCCATAGGCTCTCTGTCAGCCTCCGTGTCCCCCCTCATAAAGCAGAGAAAATAATAAGAATCTCAGGGGCCTTGTTGGGAAGACTGAATGAACTAACTCATGTCAAAAAAAAAACGGTCTACCCACTAAATAATGTAACTCATTATGGACAATAAATATTAAAAAAAAAAAAAGGTCTAGTGCTTGACACATGTTCCCACACCTGTGGGTCTTTACTAATCCATATCCCCAGGGCTCCACACCTGCCACCAAGGTGACCCTAACTGCCCTGAAACCAGCCTGCAAAACCCATCTGACCTCCCGTCTCACTCCAAACTTGTCACTCCAGTACCCTGGGCTGCAATTCCAGGGAAGCAGCCAAGGTTTTTATGGCCCCTGTGGTCTTCCCATGTGCAGCGCTGTTCCTTCGTCTGGACCTCTCTTCCTCGCCCTTGACTCCTACGCACACCCCCGGCCTCCACTGGGACATCACAGGTCCAGAAAGGCTTTTCCTTCCCAGGTCTGGACAGAAGAGCCACTTTGGCATTGGTGTCTGCACTTCCCATCATCATGCGTGCGTCTGACACTCTGTGGTCATTGCCTGGTTGTCTGAATCACTCTGCCGACTGTGATATCTTGCACAATATCGAGTATCCAGAACCAAGCCTGACACCCATCTCTGTAACATTGTCTCTTCATGATGAAGTTTTATTTTTCGGGTTTTTCGAGGTAGGGTCTCGCTCTAGCCCAGGTTGACCTGGAATTCACTATGTAGTCTCAGGCTGGTCTCGAACTCATGGTGATCCTCCTACCTCTGCCTCCTGAGTGTTTGGGTTAAAAACATGCCTCACCATGTGAGTGCCGGCCATGATGGAATTTCTAAATTGCCCCTGGGACTAATATAGAAAAGACTGACTTTTGTTTTAGTCTTTTGCAAATGGAATAATATTTAAAAGTTATCTATCTATATAGGAAAGAGTAGGGCTTCTTCCTGGTCCTCCAGTATTCCGGTTTTATTCCTGGAGGCAACTCGGTTACCTGTTCTCATGCAGCCTTCCAGAGGTCATCCAGTTGTACATTTTGCTTTATTTTATTATGTGTTTATTGGTTTTTTTTTAAAATATTTTATTTATTCATTTTCAAGCAGAGAGATACAGGAGATAGATGTTGAGAGAGAGAGAGAGAGAGAGAGAGAGAGAGAGAGAGAGAGAGAGAGAGAGAGAGAGAGAGAGAGAGAGCGCACACCAGGGCCACCACCTTGTGGGTCTGGCTTATGTGAGACCTGGGGAATTGAACCCGGGGCCTTAGGCACTGGAGGCAAGTGCCTTAACCACTTTGCCATCTCTCCAGCCCTGCATTTTATTTTTAGAAAGCTTTTTCCTGACAATTTCACAATTTCGCATGATCACAAGCCCTCCTACAGCCCTTCCTTTTCCTCCTCCCAAATCCCTGCTCCATTGAAGCCCTTCTGATTTCCAACTAGTCTCTTCTTTTTTTGGTGTCATCATTTTCCCCTCACATCATGCAGGTCTCTTGTAGGTAGCGGCAAGCACTGTGAGGTTGTGAATATCAAGACTATTTTGTGTCTGGAAGACAGTGTTGTAAGCATTCCTCTCCTTCCTTTGACTCTTACATTCTTTCCAAGACCTCTTCCACAGTGGTCCCCTGGGCCTCACAGGGTGTGACGGAGATGTCTCCTTTTACTGCTGTACTTCTCAGTGTTGTGGTGAGTTTTGAATCCCGATGATCCAACTGCTCATTTGAAAGGGAGTCTTTGTAATCTAGCTCCAGGGCTTTCCTAAATGCCACCCCAGTCTAGGGTTCCATTCAACGAAAGTCTTCCCTATTGTCTGAATAAACTTTCCCTAGTCATTAGCATGAACTCACTGGCGCAGAAAACAAACCTCTGACCCTCCTCAAAGGGCAGCACGGTGAGAGGTGACAGAGAATGGGAGTGACAGCAAGCGGGAAACTGGGTAGAACTCAGCATGCACTCCCTCAAGTCTTTTAGATGGTCTACACACACAGGCACACACCTAGCAAAAGCAGAAGTTGTGGGGACAGGATGCTCTAGGGACACCCCTTGGAGCACTGTGGCCTGCAAAGCCCCACCCTTGCCCTCACTACCTTGAGAAATCCAGGAGGGTCAGACCTAGCTTCAGGCTTCCTTCTCCCTCCCTAATAGGAGGAAGAAGACTTCAGTGCTTAGTCACTTCCCATGGGCTTGGGCTCTACCTGGGAGGCTGAGTCACCACCACTCAGGTGCCTCAGAGGGAGAGGAGTTGCCCATCTGACACATCACTTGCCCAGGAAGGCAATTAGCCTTGGGGGTAAGATGTTAGGGCTCCAGGACCACTCCAAGTCTTTGTTTTATTTTTTGAGACAGGGTCTTGTGTAGCCCAGGCTGGCTTCCAACTCGCTATGTAGCTGAGGATAGATAACCTTGAACTTCTTTTTAAAAAAATATTTTTATTTATTTCTTGGCAAGCTGAGGGAAATAGAGAGAAGAGAGACAGACACAGAGACAGAGAGAATGAGTGCACCAGGGCTGCTTCCAGCTGCTGCAATCAAACTCCAGATGCCTGTGCCACTTTGCACATCTGGCTTTACGTGGGTACTGGGGAATCAAACCCAGGTAGGCTTTGCAGGCAAGTGCCTTAACTGCTGAGCTATCTTTCCAGCCCCAACCTTGAACTTCTGATCCTCCTGCCTCCACCTCCCAAGTACTGGGATTACAGGCGATATATGTGACTCTGGAATCAAAACCTGTGTTTCATACATGTTAGTCAATCACTCACCCAACTGAGCTCCACTCCCCAGGCACCATCCTCTCCAAGTCCAACCCTAGACGCTAAGAACTGATGTCCTTTCTTTCCCCTTCCTCCCCCTCCCACTCATTTGCATCCTGAAGTATATCAATGGGCATAACCACAGGTCTCCAGACAGGGCTCAGGTCCTAGACATAATGACAACAATGTTATTTCCCTTCTCTTTCTGAGTATTAAGTCAGGGACTGCGATGCACCAGTAAGAGTGATGAATCTCAAAGCAGCCTTAATTGCTAACCAAAGCTTTTAGCTATGCCAGGGGTTTCCTGGAGCTGGCCAGAGCAGCCCAGCCCTGGGAGGAGCTGGACTCTGTGCTGGGGATTTCCACTTCAACTTGACTTTTACAGCCCCTCCAGCGACTGTCGTGACTTCTGTTAAACTGACTGAATGTGGTAGGATGAATAATGACCTCTCAAACATGTCTGTGTCCTAATCCCTGGGACCTGTTTGTTCCCTTGCATGGCAAAAGAGATTTAAAAAATATTAAACTAAGGATCTTGGGATGGGGAATTATTCGGAATTATCCAAGTGAACCCAGTGCGATCGTCAGTGTTCTTTTTTATTTTATTTATTTATTTATTTTTGGTTTTTTGAGGTAGGGTCTCACTCTAGCCCAGGCTGACCTGGAATTCACTATGTAGTCTCAGGGTGGCTTTGAACTCATGGAGATCCTGAGATCCTCCTACCTCTGCCTCCCAAGTGCTGGGATTAAAAGCGTGCACCACCACGCCCGGCTCTTTTTTTTTTTTTTTTTTATTGTCCATAATGAGTTACATTATTTAGTGGGCAAACAATGAGTTGTTATCCCCAATTCCCCAATGCCCTCCTCCCCCATCCTAAATCAGCTGGATATCCTCCTCTGTGGTTCGTCTGGATCAGTCCTTGATCGTCAGTGTTCTTCTAAGAAGAAAACAAGACTAGAATGAGTGAAAGGGTGTCATGATGTCAGGATAAGAATCAAGGAACACAGGCAGCCCTTGAAAGCTGGAAAAAGCAAAGAAATTTCTATTATAGTCTTTAGTTCCATTAGCCCATTCTAAACTTCCCTTCATCCTTCCTTCCTTCCTTCCTTCCTTCCTTCCTTCCTCTTTCTTTTCCTTAATTTCTCGTTCTCTCTCCCTCTCTCTCTCTCCTTTTCTCTCTCTCTTTAGGCAGGATCTCACAGTAGCCCAGGCTGACCTGAAACTCACTCTAGTCTTAGGCTGGCCTTGAATTCACACTGATGCTTCTACCTCAGCCTCCTGAGTGCTGGGATTATAAGCATGCTCCACCATGCCTGGTGGTTCTCGATTTTACTTTTTGCTTTTAGAGACAGTGCCTCACTATGTACCCCTGGATAGTCTGGAACTTACTATGTATCAGACTGGCCTTGATCTTGTGATGATCCTCCTGCCTCTGCTTCCCAAGTGTTGGATTGTAGGTCACAACACCTGGCTTCATTTTGGACTTTGACCTTCCAAAACATAATACATTTTTTAAGGTACCAAGTTTGTAGTCATTTGTTAGTAACAATATAAAATTAATGTGGATGTTGGTCACAAGAATAGAGTATTAATGTAATTAAATAATTTTTTAAAAAACAAGTAGCTTGGAATTGCGCAGTACACAGTAAATCAAAGAATTTTAAGAGGCATGATACCAAAATACCTACAGATGTTAAATTTTTTTCTGGTAAACCGGGCATGGTGGCGCACGTCTTTAATCCCAGTACTCAGGAGGCAGAGGTAGGAGGATCGCCATGAGTTCAAGGCCACCCTGAGACTGCATAGTGAATTCCGGGTCAGCCTGGGCTAGAGCAAGACCCTACCTCAAAAAACAAACAAAAAAATTCTTCTGGTAAGGAATAAAAAAAAAAAGAGATACACAATAGAAAACATATTGTCTTGGATCATCACAAACAAAATGTGGGCAGAGAGATGGACCTTAAGGGTAGTTTTGGTGAAGGTTACTACAGGTATTTCACTGGAAACTGGAGTGATGGGGTGAAGGGATTAGTCCTGTTAAATAGTGGCAAAAAAAAAAAAAACCAACCAGTTGAACCATGTTGTGCAGTAACATGGAAAGTGTTGTAAGCAAAATCTTGGCTATTTAACTGAGGAGAGTTCCAAGTAAATTACCAGAATTGCATCCTGGCTTATTCTCACTCTTTGCAGTAAGCTTCAAGAAGAAAATAATTAAAGAAAGAACATAAATTTTAAAAAAAGAACCAGGCATTAGAGATCTGTGAAATTCTCAGCTCAACCAAATTGGAAAAGGTGTTAACATTAAGAGACTCATTTTAGGGAAGAACACTCTGTAGAGAAAGCCCGGGGAGCCTGGACTTAGAAGAATCATAAGGTAGTCAGTCACTTTTATTAAAAAAAAAATCAAGCTGTGACTAATGGATCACATCCATCATCTCAAAGATGGGGTTAATCCATGAAGATGGGGGAAATCCTTTGTCGGATGGAATGAATGAATGCACGTGATACCTGGGTAATCACTGAGCTCCTTTTTTTTTTTTTAAGGGAAGGGACATTAGACAATATCTTTCCATGTAGGCCAGGCTGTCTTCAAACTTGAGATGTTCCTGCCTTGGCCTCTTAAGTCTTAAGAATTTAATATCAAAAGAAACACCACCAGACTGGACTGAAAGGAACAAAAAGAAGGAAGTAAAAGAAGGTTATTTCCTAGCATTTGAGAGGTCGAGGAGAGCTCAGCCTGGCCAACATAGTGAGACCCCCATCCAAAGAAATGAAAGGAATTAAAAAAGGGGAAGGAAGGAAGGTCAAAAGGAAGAAAGGAAAGACAAAGAAAGAAGAAAGGAAAGGAAAGGGAGGGAAGAAAAAAAGGAAGAAGAAAGAAGGAAGGAACGAAGGAAGGAAAGAAGAAAAAAGGAAGGAAGATGTTTTGGGGTTCCTAAAATTCTGCAAGCAGATTTATCACCCACCATGACTCAGGGAACTGAGCCGAAAAGTGGTCGGAAAGAATGTAAGAGCCATGGTGGGGGAGAATATCCAGAGACATGGCCTCCCTCAGCAACAATACACAAAGTGTGTGTGTGGGGTGGGGAAACTGGCTACCTTTTGTACAATTCATAATCCCCTACTCCATGGACTGATTCCATATGCCCAATGAGGAGGATACTCAGTGGATTGGGGACAGGGAGGAGGGAAATGGGGGTACCATCATAAGATTTGTTCATACAATGTATCTAATTATGGATAATAAAGATATCAATTTTAAAAATGAATTTAAAAACTCAGCCGGGCCTTGAACTCACATTGATCCTCCTACCTCTGCCTCCCAAGTGCTGGGATTAAAGGTGTGCACCACCTTGCCTTCGACTATTTTGTCCTTTTTTTGAATAGGAATGTCTGTCTATAAATGTTACCCTATATCTGTCCCTAGAAGAAACTAATTTTTAAAAGTTTTTATTATTTATTTGCAAGGAGAGAAAGAGAGAGAAAGAGAATGGATGTGCCAGGACCTCTTGCCACTGCAAATGAACTCCCAGATGCATGTGCCATTTTGAGCATCTGGCTTTATATAGGTACTGGAGAAGCTATGCAATCAAGTGACTTTAACCACTGAACCATCCCTCCAGTGCTAATTGTTTCTTTTTTTTTTTTTTTAATTTGTTTTGTTTTTCAAGGCAGGGTCTCACTCTAGCCCAGACTGACCTGGAATTCACAACAATCCTCCTACCTCTGCCTCCCAAGTGCTGCGATTAAAGGTGTATGCCACCACTCCTGGCCAACATACTCTTCTTTTTTTTTAATATTTCTTATTTATTCATCATTAATTTATTTTCAGCTCCAATTGTTTTTTTTATTTTTTTAATTTATTTATAAGCAGGGGGGAGGGAATGAGCATGCCAAGGCCTCTTGCCACTGCAAACTCCAGATGCATGCATCACTTTGTGCATCTGGCTCTACAGGGTACTGTAGAATCAAACTCAGGCTGTTGGGCTTTGCAAGCACCAAGCCATCTCCAGCCCTAAATTGTTCCTTGAGTTTCACAGGTTCACAGATAGAAAGGATGGGCTATACCTAGCATTTTACCCACTTCTTAGTTACTTTTCTCATTGCTGTGACAGAATCCAAAAAATTAAAAATCATATGTGGTGGTGAACACTTGTAATCTCAGCACTTGGGTGGTAGAGACAGGAAGATTGCTAAATTCAAGACCACCTGGTCTACATAGGAAATTCCAGGCCAGCCAGGTGTACATAATGAGTTTCTATCTCAAAAACAAAAACAGGGCACACCTTCCTGCCGCTGTTTGCAGTGCTGTGGCAGAGGTGATGTCCAGCCCTCTGCTCATACCATCGTTTCCCCTGCCAGAATGGAGTCTCTCCCTCGAGTCCGTAAGCCTAATAAACCCATTCCTCTAAAAAATAAAAAAAAAAAAACCACAAAAACAATGGGCTGGAGAGATGGCTCAGCGGTTAAGGCACTTGCCTCCTAAGGCCCCGGGTTCATTTCTCTCTCTCTCTCTCTCTCTCTCTCTCTCTCTCTCTCTCTCTCTCT
>PVHP010043483.1:0-14529 GCA_004024765.1 Zapus hudsonius
CCCCTCACTGGGGATTCTAGGCAGGAGCTCTACCACTGAGCCACACTCCCAAACCCTCACTGGGGAATTCTAGGCAGGAGCTCTACCACTGAGCCACACCCCAGCCCCTCACTGGGGGATTCTAGGCATGCACTTGAGCACTGAGATACACCTCCTGCCCTTGATACCTTACTTTTAACTGAAGTCCAAACTTAACTCAGATTTCTACAGTTCTTACCCTGCATTCTTTTTCTGGGATTCCATCCAGGACCACATATCACTTAGTCATTGTGTCTTCTTAATGCTCATTGTGGCTGAAACAGCTTCTCAGACTTCCTTTGTTTTTGATGACCTTGACAATTTTGAATACTGGTCAAGTTTTTTATAGAATGTTCCTCAATTCAGCTTTTTTAGATTTTTTTTTTTTTTGTAGTATAACTAGGATGAAGAGTTCTTGCAAAAGAGTTCTGAGATAAAATGATATTTCTATCCCCTGTCTACTTTGGTCTTTTTTTTTTTCAATGAAGGGTCTCATGTGATCCATGCTTGCCTTATACTCTCCATGTAGCTGAGTATGATTTGAGATTTCTGATCCTCCTGCCTTGGTCTCCCCAGTGCTAGGACTGCAGACACGTGCTACCACACCCAGTATATGGGGTTTTAGCTTGACTCTAGGGCTTTGTGAGTGCTGGATTAGGCACTCTACTCACTGAGCCTGTCTTTTCTGGGTTGTTGTTTTGAGGTAGGGTCTCACTCTAGCCCAGGCTGACCTAGAACTCACTCTGTAGTCCCAGGCTTGCCTCAAACTCACATCAATCCTTCTACCTCTTGCCTCCCAAGTGCTGGGATTAAAGGCACGTGCCACCATGCTTGGCTTTTCTGTTTTTTTGGTGGGGAGACAGTGTCTTGCTTTATACCTCAGGTTAGCCTTTAACTTGCTGTCCTCCTGCCTCAGCCTCATTAGTGCTGGGATTACAGCTGTGTACCACCATGCATGGCTACATTTGCCAATTTGAATTATCATAATTTATGCATGCACATTATTTATATCACTCACTGAAAAATAATTAAAACCCAAGCTTAGTGGCACGCACCTATCAACTTACCATTTAGGAAGCAGAGGCAGGAGAATCACCACAAGTTTGAAATTTTGAAAAGTCCACAACTGAGTGTGAAGGTGCACACCTGTAATCCCAGCACTTGAGGTGCTGAAGCAGAAGGATTGCCATGGGTTGGAGGCCAGCCTGGGCTACATAGTGAGTTTCAGGATAACCTGATCTATAGTATGAGACATTCTGAAAACCTCACAGTGGCAAAGTACCTCACAGTGGCAGGTACTTTTTTTTTTTTTTTATTCACTTTCAAGCAGAGAGAGAGAGAGAGAAAGAGAGAGAGAGCGTGCACACCAGGGCCACCACCTTGTGGGTCTGGTCCATGTGGGTCCTGGGGAATTGAACCCTGGGGCCTTAGGCACTGGAGGCAAGTGCCTTAACCTCTGAGCCATTCCTCCAGCCCAGCAGGTACTTATTGTCCGAGCAAGTTGGGATGCTGAGGCAGAAGTATAAGGGCAGCCTGGGTAAGATAGTTAGATTCTGTCTAAGAGAGAAGATGGGGGAAAGAAGAGAGAAAGAGATATTATACTAAATAAAAAATAGGGCTATTAGATGGCTAAGTTTGTAGCGAGCATGAGGACCTGAGTTTGCATCCATGTAAATGTCAGCATGGTGGTATGTGCTTCGTATCCAGGGATGGGGAGGCAGAGACAGGAGGATCTCCAAGATTCCCTGGCTGGCCTGCTGAATTGCTGTGCTCTGGATTCAGTAAGAGACACTGTCTCAAAAAATAAGGTTAAAAAAAAATAAGGTGAGGGATGGAGATAGGGCTCAGTGTTTAAGGTGCTTGCCAGCAAAGCCTAACTTCCCAGGTTCGATTCCCCAGCACCCAAGTAAAGCCAGATGCACAAAGTGACACACGCATCTGGAGTTCATTGGCAGTGGCTACAGTCCATGGTGTGCCCATTTTCTCTCTCTGCTTGAAAATAAATCATTAAATATTTTTTTAAATTAACAAGATGGCAAGGGATTGAGGAAGACACTTGATGTCACCCTCTAGCTTGCACATGTACCTACATGTACACACACGTGTGCCCACATGGCACATCACACTGTATACACACACACACACACACACACACACAAGTAAAATCAATAATGGATGCTGGGCATGGTGGCTCATGCTATGAGTTCAAAACCATCTGTTCTACAAGTGAGTTCTAAGTCTTCCTGGGCTGGAGATGGACCCTACCTTAAAAAACCAAAAATAGAAAATAAAATCAGAGCATACTGAGCTCTGTTGTGGAGGGGAGATTAAAAAAAAAATTAAATCAATCCAGGTGTTGTGGCACATGCCTGTAATCCCAGCACTTAAGCGCCTGAGGCAGGAGGATCATGAATTCAAGGTGAGCCTGGGCTACCTAGCAAGACCCTGTCTCAAAATGAAAATAAAAATACAAAGTCACACAGTCTCGGAGAAAAAGAGAACTCAGAGAACCAGGACTGGGCCTGAGAGGCTACTGCTTATGCTGCATGACCCTTAGCTAGGGACTGCGGCCCCAAACCTGAAAATGCATCCCGCCCAGGAGAGAGAACCCTGAGCCTGTCCTTGTCTGTCCTGCAGCTTGATCGAGTCCCTATTTCTTCAGGGACAACCTCCATGCACAGTGTTCAAAGTAGCTAATGTTTCATGAGCAAACTTCTTATTCTTGCTGGGTTTCTTCAGTTACAAGATCTTGGGGCATCTCGACCAGGTATGGTCACACATCCTGGGCGACCAGCCCCTCCCTCCAGTGTCATCACCATCCAGAGGTGCCTGGGAGCAAATGAACATGCACACAGAAAATATGATTTAATGGAAGATGGGGGGAAGCTCTGGAGTGCTCCCTGAACTGACTGTACTTACTCGCTGCTTTTATTCAGTTTCAGGCCGTCGGAGGTTAAGTTCATATCAGTTACGTTGATCAGGAAATCTTTGGAGAAGCTGTTGAATTCCTTGTGTCCTAGGAATTCTACCCAAAGGGCACAGTTCCAGGCCTTAGCCTGTGCAAATGTTAACCTATTGCCAATTAGTTTGATAGCTACACTCCAGAGCCCTGCTGAGGCTTGCCCAACTTCTGTGCCTTGTGTCCCCTCATGGTCCTTCCAATTTCCTCCAGGTCTTCCAGCTGACACCCTGCAGGGCCACCGGGACCGCTTCATGGAGCAGTTCACAAAGTAAGTGGCTCAAGGGACGGGAATGAAGTCATGTCACAATGTCCTCTATAAGACCCGTGACTGCCAATAGTCTTAATAGGGATGGAAGCCTTGTGCCCTTCTCATAATCCATGATGGAATGTTCTGGGCACAATGTTTTACAGGTAACACTGTCTTGTAAGGTCATGGATGCAACAGCCAAGGCATGTCCAGAAGATAGTGTTCCACAGGGCTCCTCCCCACACTCTGGCTCTTCCATTCCTTCCACCCCCCACTTTTGCAATGGTTCCTGAGCCTTGGAGGGTGATAGAGAGCCTCCTTGATCCCTGAGCCCCCAACAGTCACTTTGGTACCTCCCTGAGGGGATATTGGCAATTACTGGCTGCTGATGAGACAGGGAGAAATTTTCTTCAGTGGTATCGCTGCTTGTAAGTTGCATGTGTAAATAACCCCCATGCCCATGACCCTGCAGGCCAACCTAATTAAATTAGGCAGATCACACACGAGAAAAAAAGACCTCAAAGTACAAGAGGGACAAATTGTTCAGTGGGAGACGAGAAGGGATGACAAGATAAGGTGATGGGAGGGGTTGTGATCAATATATATTCTAGACATGTATGAAACTTGTCAATTAAAAGGTTTTTTTCTTAAGTTCTGTAGAAGCGGGGTGTGGTGGTGCATGCCTTTAATCCCAGCACTTGAGAGGCAGAGGTAGGAGGATTGCCTGAGACTACATAGTGTGAATTCCAGGTCAGTCTGGTCTAGAGTGAGACCCTACCTCGAAAAAGCTAAAAAAAAAAAAGTTCTATATAAAACCAGGCGTGGTGGCACTTGCCTTTACTCCCAGCACTCAGGAGGCAGAGATGGGAGGATCACTGTGAGTTCAAGGCCAGCCTGGGACTTTAGTGAATTCCAGGACAACCTGGGCTAGAGGCTACCTCAAAACAACATCAACAACAAAAATTCTATAAGAATTGGAGGGGCTGGGGAGATGGTTCAGTGGTTAAGGCGCTTGCTTGCAAAGTCTGACTGCCCAGGTTTGATTCCCCCAGTACCCACATAAAGCCAGATGCACAAAGTAACGTGTGCATCTAGAGTTCCTTTGTAGTGACTAGAGGTTCTGGCGCGCCCATTCTCTCTCTGCTTGCAAATAAGTAAATAAAATATATTTTTTAATTAAAAAGAATTGGAGAGGTGGCTCAGTGGGTGCGCTTGTCTCATAAGTATTAGGATCTGAGGTCAATCCCCAGCACCCACATAAAAATGCCAGGTGTGGTAGTAAAAGCCTATAATTCCAGCTGGGAGAGTGGAAACAGGATGATCCCAGGGGCTCCTGGCCAGCCAGTCTAGCCTAGTGAGGTCAAGGCCAATGAGAGACCTGAGGTCCTTTGACCTCTCTACATGCAGGCACACGTTTGTGCATGCGCACACATTTTTAAAAGTTCTGAGCCTGCCGGGCATGGTGGCACACACCTTTAATCCCAGCACTCGGTAGGCAAAGGTAGGATCGCTGTGAGTTCGCTGCCAGCCTTGAACTACTGACCTGGAAGTCAGCCTGGGCTAGAGTGAGACCCTTTCTCGAAAAAAATCAAAAGAAAAAAAAAGAAAAAGTCCTATAAAGTCCAAATTTGATTTATACAAAATCATATATTTTGAAATACTAGAAGGGTATAGATGTCTATATTTTCTTTTGGGATTAAAGGCATACACCACCATGCCCACTAAGTATTTTATTTATTTTTTTGAGAGAGAGAGAGAAAGAGAGAGAGAGAGAGAGAGAGAGAGAGAGAGAGAGAGAGAGAGAGAGAGAGAGAGAGAGAGAGAGAGGCAGACAGAGAGGGAATGGTGTGCCAGGGCCTCCAGCCACCACAAATGAACTCCAGACACATGCGCCCTCTAGTGCACCTGGCTTTTTTTCATATGGACCCTGGGGAATCAAACTAGAGTCCTTCTGTGTTGCAGGCAAATGCCTTCACCACTAAGCCATCTCTTCAGCCCTATCTTCAGTTTTTAGAGCCCCTCCATACTGACTTCCATAGTGGCTGGAGCAGTTTAGGGAATATAGTGTGCTAGGATTCTTTCCCCACATCCGACCCTGCTGTTTGTTTGAATGATAGCCATTCTGACTGGGTCCCGTTAGGACTCTCAGTGTCCTGTTTTTAATTAGCATACAAAGTTTCATGCTTCTTGGTGGCATTTTCAAACATATTTGCTTAGTTGATTCTCCCCCTCCATCCCTCATCTCTCCTTGTCTCCTACCCTCCAAGTCCTTTCTTCTTACACGTTTGCCCTTCCCTCCCTCCCTCCCTCCTCGTCATCTTCTTCCTTCTCTTGCCCAACTTTCTAGCTTTTTAGCTTTTGCCCATGTTTGCCCCCCCTTGTATCCATACATAGAGATAGATTTAAAATATTTTATTTATTTATTTACTTGGAAGAGTGTGAGATAGAGAAAGAGGCAGACAGAGAAAGAGAATGAGCACACCAGGGCCTCCAGCCACTGCAACCAAACTCCAGACACACGTGCCACCATGTGTATCTGGCTTTACGTGTGTACTGGGGAATTGAACTCAGGTCCCTTAACCACTAAGCCATCTCTCCAGCCCACATAGAGATATTTTTAGCTAAGGTCCATATATAAGAGAGAACCTGTGGTTTGGGGCTTTCTGAATATGGGTCACTTTCACTTAATATAATTCTTTACAGATCCATCCATTTTCCTGTAAATTCCTTTCTCTTTTTTTTGTCGACTACTGAGTGAAACTCCATTGTAGCTGTATATGATATTTTTTATTAAATAGTCATCAGCAATTGTGAATATATACCATAATCTCATTACACAATCATCGGTTGATAGACATCTAGGCTGATTCCATTTCCCTGCTCTTTCGACTCCAGCAACAATACGATGAACGTGGATGTGTAGGCTTCACTGTAGTAGGATAGAGAGTCCTTTGGGTGTATGCCTAGGAGTGGTATAGCTGGGTGAATGTAGTTTTAATTGATATTTCCCTGATGGCTAGGGATGTTGAACATATATATCATCAAAGAACCAGTGCCGGATTGAACTAATCTCCTGGCTTTCTTGTTCCCCTGGGGAAACCTAAAGCCTGTTCTATAATAAACGACTCGTGAAATCCTTGGAGATGGGCCCTGCAGCTGGTTTCCTGGAATGTCAAATTCCGGTAGCTTGCAAAAGCACTCAAGTCTATTACTGTTGACTCCAGCCCAGAAAGACAAGGACGTGTGTGGTCAGCTGTTTTATTTCCTTCCATTTTTTTTTTCTAGCTTGTGAAAACATCTCCCATGAGTAACCACTTCGCTTCCTCTTCTACACAGAGGCTGTTCTCGGAGGCCTTGCTGTCCTAGAATTCAGGGGAGTGTAGTGATGTCTCAGGGATGCTGTAATGAGACCCTGGTTGGGGCTTAGCTTACAAAACTAAGCTAACGAAGATTCTGTTTTACCAAATGCCACAGAATTTTCTAGCCCTCGTGTATGTATGTATGTCAGGTTTCTTGGTCTTAAGTGGTTTTTTTGTTTTGTTTTGTTTTTTCCAGGTAGGGTCTCACTCTAGCCCAGGCTGACCTGGAATTCACTCTGTAGTCTCAGACTAGCCTCGAACTCACAGTGATCTGCCTCCCGAGTGCTGGGATTAAAGGCGTGCACCACCATGCCTGGCTAGTGTTTTGATTTGAATTGGAGACTTGGTGGGGCTGGGAGATGGTTCAGTGGTAAAGGTGTGTGCTCCACAAGCCTGCTGTCTGGAGTTCAGATCTCCAGAGGCTACATGAAGCTGGATGCAAGGTAGTGTGCATGTCTGTAACCCCAGTGCACCTACAGCCATGGCAGCCGAGTCAGGAAACTCCTGCGTTGACACAAGAGAAGCCCTGTCTCAGCCCAGCATGCTGGTGCACACCTGTAATCCCAGCACTGGAGGAACTGAGCTAGGAGGATTGTCATGAGCTTGAGGCCAGCCTGGGCTACAGAGTGAGTTCAGGTTAGCCTGGGCTAGAGTTGAGACCCTCCCTTGAAAGAGAGAGAAAGAACATGTTTCAAAACAAGGTAGAAGGAGAGGACTAACACCCCAAGGTTGACTTCTGACCTCCAATTATGTGCTGTGGCACACACACATCCAGTGCATAAATACACACACACACACACACACACACACACACACACACACACATGTACTTTTTTTTGGGGGGTGGGTGTTTATTTTTTCGAGGTAGGGTCTCCCTCTAGCCCAGGCTGACCTGGAATTTACTATGTAGTCTCAGGCTGGCCTTGAACTCAAGGTGATCCTCCTGCCTCTGCCTGTACCTCTGCCTCTGCTGAGATTAAAGGTGTGTGCCATCATGCCTGGCTTTTTTTTTTTATTAGAACTTTAGGACTGGGGAGATGGCTCTTTGACTAAAGATGCTTTTTTTCCAAGATTGTCAGCCTGGGTTCAATTCCTCAGCCAGCCTCATAAGCCTGATGGGCATTCGTTTGCAGTGATAAGAGACCCAGGTGCGCACACATGTGCAAATGAATAAGATTTTGAAAAAAAATAATAAAATAAAATTGGCATTGAGGAAATTGTGAGTTTCTGGGGCTGGATGTTTGGCTCAATAATAAAATGCTTACCTAATATGCTGGGGTCCATTCCCAGCACTGCAAAATAAAATACTAAACTAAAGTGAAATTCAATATATATAACACCAGTTTCTTTATAACTATATTTATCCAGGATTAGAATCATTCTCTATAGTAAGTATTGATGAGCAACTCCCCGCTGCCTGGTACTTTGGAGAATACAGTTCAGCAGAGCTCAGACTAGTCCAATGGGAAGCTAAATACCTCAAGGTCAAGGTGAAGTAATTGAAAAGGAGTCTAGGGCTGGAGAGATGGCTCAGCGGTTAAGGCACTTGCCTCCAGTGCCTAAGGCCCCGGGTTCAATTCCCCAGGACCCACATATGCCAGACCCACAAGGTGGTGGCCCTGGTGCATTCTCTCTCTCTCTCTCTCTCTCTTTCTCTCTCTCTCTCTGTATCTCTCTGCTTGAAAATGAATAATATATATATATTTTTAAAAAAATAAAAAAGGAGTCTACCTTAATAATGAAGTTTTTTGTAAAATATTTTAGTTGAGAGAGAGAGAGAGAATGGGTTCACTATGGCCCCTAGCCATTGCAAACTGCAGACACATATGCCACATTGTGCATTTGGCTTTATGTGGGTACTGGGCAATGAAACCTGGGTCCTTGGGCTTTGCAGGCAAGCACCCTGACCTCTGAGCCCTCTCTCCAGCCCATTAATTAAGGGTTTTTTTTTTTTTTTTGCTTTTTTAAAAAAAATTATTTATTTGCAAGCAGAGAGAGATAGAAGAGAGACAGAGAGAATGGTCGTGCCAGGACCTCCAGCTGCTGCAAATTAACTCCAGATGTATGTGCCACTTTGTGCATCTGGCTTTACGTGGGAACTGGGGAATTGAACCCAGGTCATTAGGCTTTGCAGGCAAGCGTCTTAACCATTGAGCCATCTTCCCAATCCTCTCCCTGCTTTTTCCTGTGACTCATTGGCTTATATTCCAAGAAAGTCACTTTTTTATCATGTTCCTCTAAACTAGATATTCCTAGGAAAGGAAATCTGCCAACAACAGCATATATTATGCAATGAGGAAATTACTTTGGGGATTTTATTAGTTGTTTGTTTTTTGAGGTAGGATCTCACTCTAGCCCAGGCTGACCTGGCACTCATTCCGGAGTCTCAGGCTGGTCTCGAACTCACAGTGATCTCTGCCTCCCGAGTGCTGAGATTACAGCTGTGTGCTGCCTCACCTGGTGCCTTCTCCTTTTATACAGTCCAGGATGCCAGCCCATGAAATGGCATTGCTCACATTTAGGGTGGGTCTTTAGTTAACCTAATCTAGAAAACCCCTTGAAGATATACCCAGACATTTGTTTCCATTGTGTTTCTAAATCCTGTTAAGTAGACTACCAGAGGTTAACTTTCACAAGAGCCAACTATCCATGACCCTGGACTATAACATCATAATTGAATCCTGGAACCATGGAGGCACGCTCCTCAGCAACCTGTGCCTCTGGGGTGGCTATTAGGGAGTGGTTGCCTGTCCCCTCCCTGGGACTGTTGACAACACATAGCACCCCTGTTACCCTTCTGCACCTCCAGGTTGAAAGATCTATTCCACCGTTCCAGCAATCTACAATACTTCAAGCGACTTATTCAGATCCCCCAGTTGCCCGAGGTGAGTACGCACGCAGCCATACCCTGGGCACTGTGGGCGCCCTGGAGACTGGCAGGTAAGCATCATTTGAGGATGTGTCTCACCTCTTCAGAACCCACCCAACTTCCTCCGAGCCTCAGCCCTGTCAGAACATATCAGCCCAGTGGTGGTGATCCCAGCAGAAGCATCATCTCCAGATAGCGAGCCCGTCTTGGAGAAGGATGACCTCATGGACATGGATGCCTCCCAGCAGGTGCAGACCCCTTGGGAGGGATTTCGCCATCCTTAATTTTTTTTTTTTTTTTTTTTTTTTTTTTTTGGTTTTTCAAGGTAGGGTCTCACTCTAGCCCAGGCTGACCTGGAATTCACTCTGTAGTCTCAGGGTGGCCTTGAACTCATGGTGATCCTCCTATCTCTGCCATCCTTAATTTTTTGTTTTATTGCTTTTTACATGCATATGTGTGAATGGTGTGTGTGTGTTTATATGTGTGATCATATGTTCATGGGCACACGTGTGTGGGGGGGCTGTCAATAGAGGTCGACATCAGGGGTCTTCCTTACTCTCCTTTTTCTCTCACTGAGCCTAGAGCTCACCCATTCAGCTGGACGAGCTGGCCAGTAAGCCCCAGGGATTCCCTGTCTTCTCCACCCAGCTCTAGGATTACAGGCATATGGCACTGCACCTGGCTTTTCTGTGAGTTCTGAGTCAAACTCAGTGACTCATGCTTTTAAGGCAAGCACTTAACCAACCGAGTTCTCTCTCCATCCCCTCCCCACCCTTCATTTTTTTTAAATATATATTTTTTGTCCATAATGAGTTACATTATTTAGTGGGCAAACAATGAGTTGTTATCCCGAATTCCCCAGTTTCCCCCCTCCCCATCCCTGATCAGTTGGATATCCTCCTCCGTGGGCTGTCTGTATTAGTCCTTGTGGCAAGGGATCCTGGATATCCTAGTACTCAGCCCGGTCTTCCTGGCCCAAGTGTGTTGTCACTGATGGGTGCCATGCCTCTGGACAGTCTCCCCCACCCTTCATTTTTTTAGATGGGTCTCGCTATGTTGCCCAGACTAGTCTTAAACCTTGGGGCCCAAACAATCCTCCTGCCTCTGGAACTACAGATGCATGCCACCACACCTGGCTTTAGTTATCTGTGTCACAACCAAGGAGGAACCTGGGCCGAGCATCCTCCTCTGTGGTTCCTGGAGCTCTCAGAAGGGGGTCTCAACCCAACACTTGGGAGGTAGAGGCACGAGGACAGGGTCACCCTCAGCTGTATAGCAAGTTTGAAACCAGTCTGGTCTACATGAGACTCTCTCAAAAAAAAAAAAGGCTGAAGAAGTGGCTCAGCAAGCATGAAGACCTGAAAAGACTTGAGTTCCATCCCCAGTACCTAGACCCAGATGAAAAAACCAGGTGTAGGCCAAGCGTGGTGGTGCCCACCTTTAATCCCAGCACCAGGTGGTAGCAGAGGTAGGAAGATCACAGTGAATTCGATGAAGTAACATAGAAGGATGATAGAGGAGAATACCCAGCATTCTCTGGTCTCTGCATGCATGTGCACAGGGCTCACACATCTGACACACACATGAATTCATTATACTACATAAACACACAAACTATACACACATGCACCAAAAAAGAAAAGACCCCCCCACTCACACACAACACAGCACACACAAATACACACATACAAAAAATAAAAGCAAGGCTGGAGAGATGGCTCAGTGTAAAACACACTTGCTTGCAATGCCTGATGCTGCCCTAGATTCAATTCCCTGGTACACAGGCAAAGACAGGTGCACAAATGGCACTTGTGTTTGAGTTCATTTGCAGTGGCAGGAGGCCCTGGCATGCCTGTTCTCATTCTCTCTCTCTCTCTCTCTCTCTCTCTCTCTCTCTCTCTCTCTCTCTCTCTCTCTCTCATAATATTTAAAAAGCAAAGCAAAGAAAGAAAAGGGAAACTCTTGAATGCCACTCCTTTGACCCACCCACCCACCATGGAATTCTCTGGATCTCTGACTTGTTCTCTCCCACCCCTGTTGTTCCCTGCAGAGTTTGTTTGACAACAAGTTTGATGACATCTTTGGCAGCTCGTTGAGCAGTGATCCCTTCAATTTCAACAATCAAAATGGTGTGAACAAGGATGACAAGTGAGTCCAAGCTGGGGGGAAGCAAATCATACAGACATTAGCCACAGTCTGCCTTGCAAGGACTTCCGCGAGAGGAGGTGTTCTTTTGGTTTCTTTTAGCTTTTTGAGAGTGGATTACACATTATAGCCCAGTCTGGCATGGAATTCAGACAATTCTACCTCTACCTCCTGAGTACTGGGATCCAAGACATGAACCACCATGCTTCTAAGAGGAAATCATAATAACTAGGCTTCTTAGAGTAAAAATAATAATAATAATAATAATAATAATAATAATAATAATAATAATAATAATAAAATCTTCCTGCTGGGAGTGTGATTTAGTGGTAGAGCACCTGCCTAGAATCCCCCAATAAGGGACTGGGGACTTGTCTCAACAATACAGTATTTGCCTAGCAAGTGCAAGGCCCTAGATTTAATGCCCAGTACTTCAAAAAAAATAATAAAAAAGAATGACTTGACCCCAAAATATGAGCTCCTTTATTCCCAGAAGATCAGTAACTGTGTAACTATATTAGATTAAAATATCCCAACGAGGGGCCTGGAGAGATTACTCACTGGTTAAGCCGCTTGCTTGCAAAACCTAACAACCTAGGTTTGATTCCCCAGTACCCATGTAAAGTCAGATGCACAAAGTGGCACATGCATCTGGAATTTATTTGCAATGGCTGGAGGCCTGGCATGCCCATTCTCTCTGTCTCTCTCTAATTCTCTCTACTTTCAAATAAATAATTTTTAAAAAAAATCTTCTAACACAGCTGGGCATGGTGGTGCACACCTTTAATCCCAGCACTTGTGAGGCAGAGGTAGGAGGATTGCCTTGAGTTCGAGGCCAGCCTGAGACTACATAGTGAATTCCAGGTCAGCCTGGGCTAGATTGAAACCATACTTCAAAAAACCAAAAATAAATAAATAAATAAATAATAATAGTAATAATAAACAAACAAACAAAAATACTTGGGCTACAATCAGCCCATTAGCCTTAGTATCCAAGAGGAATATTTCAAGAGCTCCCCATCATGGATACCAAAATCTGCAACTGTGCGTCCTCCTTTATAAAGCTGGAGAGGATAGTTAATATTTGTG
The DNA here is from genome assembly GCA_004024765.1 of Zapus hudsonius. Lineage (NCBI taxonomy): Eukaryota > Metazoa > Chordata > Mammalia > Rodentia > Dipodidae > Zapus > Zapus hudsonius. The sequence continues at coordinate 12,690 of PVHP010043483.1, forward strand.
TATAACCTATTCATGTCCTTCTATATATGTTAAATCATCTCTAGATGACTTATAAGCCTGATAGAATGTGAATATTGCTAAAATTGTTCTTTTTCTGCTCTTGCTGTAGCTCAGGCTGACCTGGAATTTACTATGTAGTCTCGGATTGGCCTTGAACTCACCGTGATCCTCCTACCTCTGCCTTCCCAGTGCTGGGATTAAAGGCGTGCACCACCATGCCCACTTATATTTTTTTAATATTTTATTTACTTGAGAGAGAATGAGAGAGAAAGAGGCAGATAGAGAATGGGTACACTAGGGTCTGTAGCCACTGCAAACAAACTCCAGATGCATGTGCTGCCTTGTGTATCTGGCTTTATTTGGGTACTGGGGAATGGAACTTGGGTCCTTTGGCTTTGCAAGCAAGTGCCTCAACCACTAAGCCATCTCTCCAACCCTTTTTCTGTATTTTTAAACAAATAATGACAAGAACAAAAGTATGTTCATGATCAATTTTTTCCCCCACACATTCTCCATTCGCTGTTTGTTAGAACCATGATTGTATAATCTGTAATGAAAGGTCAACTGTCTATAGAGTCAATGAACTATCGTCAGTCAGTATCCTTTAAGTAGATAAGGTCTGAGGTTTGGCATGGTGGCACATGCCTTTAATCCTAGCACTCAGGAGGCAGAGGTAGGAGGATCACTGTGAGTTGGAGGCCAGCCTGGGCCTACAGAGTGAGATCCAGGTCAGCCTGGGCTAGAGGGACACTCTACCCCCCCCCAAAAAAAAAAGGTTTGGGATGCAGCTCATGCATGCACATCCAGGGGTCCTTCCCCAGTACTGTAAAAAAGTGGATGTGGTGGTGCACACCTGTGATCTCAGCACTTAGGTTGTTGTGGCAGGAGGATCTGGGTCCTCCTTGGCTAGGATACCTGAGACACTGTTTTGAGGAAAAAAGAATTGTCCTTCCAGATCCCCCAGGAGGAGGAGGAGAGGGCACAGTGACAGCAAACCCCTTCTTCTCTCCCCAGGGACCACTTGATCGAGCGCCTATACAGAGAGATCAGCGGGCTGAGAGCACAGCTGGATAATGTGAAGACTGAGGTACTCATGGGGAGCATCCATGCTGGGCTTCACCAGCTGGTAACAGGTGTTCATATAATATCTGTGTGCCATGGTACTCGTTGGCCCCATTATAAACCAGGTTAATCAGCAGAGATGCAAAGTCCATGAACTTGGCTGGTTCATCATCTACATTAGAAGTCATTTCCATAGCCACGCATGGTGGCATGTGCCTTTAATCCCCCAGCGCTTGGGAAGCAGAGGTAGGAGGATTGCTATGAGTTCAAGGCCAGCCTGAGACCACAGAATAATTTCCAGGTCATCCTGGGCTAGTGTGAGACCCTGCCTGGGAGGGGGGGAATTAATTTCCATGGCATTTGCCTTTAAAGGACAAGAGTTAAGCCAGGAGTCCTGTGTACCTGTTGAGACCCAAATGTAGCACGGTTACCACTTGGCCAGGAGGCAGTGATGTAGAACAGTTCTTATCACAGAGCCTTGAAAAGAGTCTTAGAGGCTGGAGCTGTAGCACACAGTCTAGAATCCCCAGTGAGGGGCTGGGGTGTGGCTCAGTGGTAGAGCTCCTGCCTAGAATCCCCCAGTAAGGGGCTGGGTGTGACTGAGTGGTAGAGTTCCTGCCTAGAATCCCCCAGTGAGGGGCTAGGGTGTGGCTCAGTGATAAAGCTCCTGCCTAGAATCCCCAGTGAGAGGCTTGGGTGTGGCTCAGTGGTAGAACTCCTGCCTAGAATCCCCCAGTGAGGGGCTAGGGTGTGGCTCAGTGATAGAGCTCCTGCCTAG
>PVHP010043484.1:0-14517 GCA_004024765.1 Zapus hudsonius
CCCGGTTTATGCTATGCGGGTTTTTTTTTTTTTTTTTGGTTTTTCGAAGTAGGGTTTCACTCTGGCCCAGGCTGACCTGGAATTCACTCTGTAGTCTCAGGGTGGCCTTGAACTCATGGCGATCCTCTTACCTCTGCCTCCCAAGTGCTGGGATTAAAGGCGTGCGCCACCACGCCCCGCTATGCTATGCGTTTTGCATACCCATCCGTACCCTTGGGGGGCTTCAGCTAGGTCATTTGGAAATGACATGTGGCCAGGGTTGGACCTCCAGGGCGTTCTGCTATGTAGTTCGATATTACCGAAGAGGCGGAGGCAGGAGGATTAGGAGTCCGAGGCCAGCCTGGGCTAGAATTGCATGCGAGGTCTAAAGCCGGGCCCAAGTGCATCGCCATACACGTGGCTGTCGCAGAGGGCCCCGGGCCACCTCCCGGGTCCTCACGCCCTGACCTCTGCTCCCTCAGGTGGCGTGGACACCGCCGCGGTGGGCGCAGTGTTTGACATCTCAAACGCCGATCGGCTGGGCTCGTCGGAGGTGGAACAGGTGCAGCTGGTGGTGGATGGGGTGAAACTCATGGTGGAGATGGAGAAGAAGCTGGAGAAGGGCCAGGCCATCGACGACATGATCCCGGCCCAGAAGTAGATGTCCCCCCAGCTCGCCTTTCCAAAGCCGCAGGAGAACTGCAGAAGCAGCAGCCGCCAGGGAGATCCAGGCCCACCGGAGCCCCGCCCCTTCTCATCGCCCCGCCCCCTTTGCCCTGGAGTCCCGCCCACGAGATTCCAGCCTGACCACCCTTCTCTGACTTCCAACCAATGGGCCTCTGGCCAATGGAAACCTCCCTCAAGCTCTCCAGAACCACACCTGCCAACGCACCCCTGCGGCTTCTCCAAGCCAAACCATAAATAAAACCAATGGTGGCCTTAGTTCTGTGTGCTATTTTTTAGCAGCTGGCTACGCCTTTCTGGGCACGCATGAGACGAAATCTAAAAGGTTTTATGAGGAACTTAAAAAAGTTATTTAAGTGCTGGAGAGATGGCTCACTTGCCTGTAGAGTCTAACGACCTGGGTTCGATTTCCCAGCACCCACTTCAAGCAAGATGCACAATGTAACCCAGGCATCTGGAGTTCCTTTGCAGCAGCTGGATGCCCTGGCGTGCCCATTTCTGTCTCTCTTCTCCGATTATAGATAAATAAGAGGAAGCGAGCGCATGGGCATGCCAGGGCCTCCTGCCACTGCAAACACGTGTCACTCTGTGCATCTGGCTTTACGTGGGCACTGGGAACTCACACCTGGGATGGCAAGCAACTTTAGCCGCTGAGCCACTGGGAACACTTTATGAAGAATTTGAGATAAAAGAGGTTTAGTACCCAGCCACATACATCCGGACTTGCCATCACTCAAGAGCTTTGACAGTCCTGAAGGGGACAAGACAGACCAAACAGAACATCTGGAGTTCGAAATCTCCCACCACTCAGCTTGACTGCCTCTAAGATGCATCTCACCAGGCCTCCTGCCATCTGGGTGACTTCAGCCCTCTTCAGCTACTGGGTTTTTTTTTGTGTGTGTTTTCAAGGTCGGGTCTCACTCTAGCCCAGGCTAACCTGGAATTCTCTCTGTAGTCTCAGGCTCACCCAAGGTGATCCTCCTACCCCTGCCTCCCAGTGCTGGGACGAAAAGGTGTGCGCCACCACGCCCTGTCCACCTTCCTGATCTTGCCTGCTCACGATTTCACCACAGATCCCCAAGAAGAAAGCTCAGTTCCATCTTAATGGCATCACGGCCTTAAGAACACGTCTAGGGCTGGAGAGATGGCTCAGCAGTTAAGGCACTTGCCTCCAGTGCCTAAGGCCCCCGGTTCAATTCCCTAGGACCCACATAAGCCAGACCCACAAGGTGGTGGCCCCGGTGTTCTCTCTCTGTATCTCTCTGCTTTAAAATGAATAAAATATCTTAAAAAAAAACACGTCTAGCTGCATCTCACCCTGTACTGAGCCACATAAAAAACATAAGCCAACAACTACAACTTAGTTTAGGTACCTCACATGGGCCATTAATCTAATGTATTTTTCTTGCTAATTCTCTGTGAACATCCAGTATGTAAGCTATGCGGATTAGTTCTCTGAAATTACACCACGAACTTCCACTTCTGCAGGGATTTTGCCCAAAGCTCCAGGGCAACAGCGAAAAGCCTGAGCCTTCTACTGATACTGAACTTCAAAGCCCAACTCTGACATCACTTCCTGTAACCTCATGTGTGTGAGGACAGAGGTTGACATTGGATCTCTTCTTCACCTGTTAATCTCCATCTATTATTATTTGTTTTTCGAGGTCGGGTCTCGCTCTAGCCCAGGCTGACCTGGAATTCACAACGTAGTCTAAGGTGGCCTTGAACTCACAGCGATCCTCTTACCTCTGCCTCCTGGGTGCTGGGATTAAACCCTCCTTTATTTTTCAGGCCATGCAGGGCATTATGGTGCTTGACCCCCACATATGGGACCCTCATATCTGTGTCAGAACCGGGCCTGGCATAGAGTCGGCACCAGCCAGTGACTTTATTGAGTACATGTATTACTGGAGTAGGAAGAGGCTTTGAGTCCAGTGTACTATGGCAGCAGGGGGAATGAGTGACTGAGTGGGTAGCTCGACAGAGGTCCGGGGCCTCGTAGGTGAGGCTGAGGCTTGAATTCTGCTCCATCCACGATCACTCTTGGCTCTCCTACCCCACTGCTCCCATTCTGCAGATGAGAAAACTTGAGGCTCAATGAGCAGAACCCCAGGTCAAGGCCATATCCCGGCTACCCGGCTCACCTGCAGGCCAGGGTAGGGAAGGCAAAGCCCAGATTGCCTGGGGTGGGGGAGGGACTCTCCTACGTTTATTGGGCAACAGGCTGCAGGTGAGGGGCTGACAGAAGGGTGGGGGGACAATAACTTAAAAACCGGAGGTGACAGCGGGCTGCTCCCCAAGACCTCTGCAGAGGGGAGGGACTATTTACAGGGATTGGTACAAAGTGCCCCGCGCCAGCCTGGGGCAGGAAGGGGGTTCGAGCATGTAGGGCAGGGAGGGGAAGGAATCTACCCTGGACCCCTACTCCAGCCCCCCAAGTTCTCCAGTCTTTCAGCAGCTCCTCCTGCCCAGGCCTCATTCTTGAGCTGTTGGGAGGAATGGGAGAGTTGATTCCGTTTTCTTTTCTGTCCCCAAAGTTTCCTCGGGTGCCCATTGGCAGGGCAATTAGGGGAAACAGCCCAGTGGAGGTTCCAGGAGGGTGCCAGCTCCCCCACAGGGCCTCCTGATTCCTTTCTCCTGCCATGTGTCCCCCTGGGGCAGCAGAGGGGACAATCTGTCCACCGATTGAATCCAAGGTAACGAAGGTAACGGTATGGAGACTCCTTGCCCCGTCCCCTTCACCTCCCATGGAATTGAAGGGAGCCAGGGAGAGGAAGAAGAGACTTGGGGGACCCTGGCGGTGGTGGCGGTGGCTCAGAGCTCGAGGTCATTGGAGATGCGGGTGACGAGGGTGCGGAAGGCCAGGGCGGTGCCTGCCACACGGCGGAAGAGAACACCCCGCAGGCCCGGCCGGGGCAGCTGGCACACCTCCACCTCGAAATGGGACAGGGGCTCAGGCCCGCCCGCACCCCCGTGCAGGCAGGCCAGCAGGAACGGCTGTGGTTGTCGGCACCGGCAGCGGGCGGCCGCGGTGGCCTGTCGCAGACCTGCCATCAGGGCCTCGGGAGGACGCGAGCTGGTCAGTTTCACACTCCAGGGGAATCGGAGCAACCGGGGGGCGGTTTCCGCTTGATCCCAAGGTACATGGCAACTGTCACAGAAGGAAGGAGAGCAGGGATCAATGGGAGGGGAGCGATGGAGGGACTCTTCCCAAGTGGGGGCAATTAGGAGGCACCCCCAACCACCACCACCAGTGACAATTGCACCAAAGCAAAGGCTGGGAGCTTCCTTTGCAGCTCATCTGTGGGTAGAAGTGAGGTGTGGGATTCATATCACCTCCTTCCCAGAACACCTCGGGCCCGGGCACCGGCAAGAACCAGATACCATCAGGATTTGCAAGTGCCAGGGTTGGAAGAAATGGACACTTGAATGACCTCAGGGAGCAGAGCCACCCTGCCAGCCTGGCTTGGCTGCATGGGTTTGCCTGGATATTTTTAGGAACAGCTTAGCCAGCATCCTAACGAACACATCCTTGTTGAGTAGTGATGATCACTTCTCCCTTAGGGACCAGCCACCTCACTCAGACCAGGGACTTTCTCTGAGAAACAAGACTGTCTATACAGAGGGGATCTGTAAATTTCCAGTTTTAAAAAACATTTTTTAGAAATCTATCTATCTATCCATCCATCCACCCACCCACCCATCCATTCATCCATCCACCCATCCATCCATGAGATAGATAGGAGGAGACAGAGAAAGAAAGCAAAAGAAAATATGGGCACTCCAGGGTTTCCTACAACTGAACACAAGCTCCAGATGCATGCGGCACTTTGTGTATCTGGCTTTATTGTGGGTGCCAGAGAAATAAACAAGAGCCACTTAACCACTGAGACATATTTCTCCAGCTCTGTTCCCCCTCCCCCCAGGCAGTCTCGCTCTAGCCCAAGCTGACCTGGAACTCGCTCTGTAGTCCTAAACTGGCCTCAAACTCACAGTGATTCTCCTACCTCTGCTTCCCAAATGCTGGGATTAAAGGTGTGTGCCACCTTGCCGGGCCTGTTATTTTTTTAAGGCAAGATTGAGGGTATTGGTATTTCGGCCTCAGGCTCCCCAGTTCTAGGATTACAATCTCAGTGCCTCTGAACTACCTACTTGGTATTTTTTTGAGACAGAATCTCACCAGCCCCTGATGACCTGAATTCATCCAGTGGCCAAAGCTGGCTTTGAACTCAACAGTGATCCTCAGCCTCTTAAATGCTGAGACAAACTATCTTCTTACCAAACCTTCCAAACCAAATTCTGATTTGGGCAAGCACATGGCTATTCTGGCCAATGGGAGCAAACCCAAGACCAAGCCTGAACAATCAGAGTTCTGCACCTATATAAGCCTCAGGCATTGGTTTAGAGATGAACACCGTGACCTAGCCCCAGCCAATGAGAGTGATCTTGGGACTCTTGGAATTCCAAGAGGGGTCATGTTTGAGTTTATGAACTGGTAGTGTTTCACTAAAGCAGGACTTGACAACATAACAATGCCTTCTTTTATAATAGAAGGTTCATTTTAACAGTAATTTTTTTTTGTTAAATTTTCTGAGGGGCTTGGATAGAACTCAGCATCTCCAGAATTCTAGGTAACTGAGCAATGCCCCCAGCCCCTCACTGTGGGTTCTAAACGAGGGTTCTACCACTGAGCCACACCCCCAGCTCCTCACTGTGGGTTCTAGACAAGTGATCTACCTCTGAGCCACGCCCCCAGCCCCTCACTGTGGGTTCTAGACAAGTGATCTACCTCTGAGCCACGCCCCCAGCCCCTCACTGTGGGTTCTAGACAAGTGATCTACCTCTGAGCCACGCCCCAGCCCCTCACTGTGGGTTCTAGACAAGTGATCTACCTCTGAGCCACGCCCCCAGCCCCTCACTGTGGATTCCAGACAAGTGATCTACCTCTGAGCAATATTGCCAGCTTTCTACTTTTTACTCTGAAATAGGGTCGTGTAAGTATCCTATCTCTATCTCAGTAAGGACTTGAACTTCCTACCCTATCTCAGCCTCTGAGGGGCTGTGATTGTGGCAGCTGTGCCACTGAACCCAGCTCTCAAATGACATTTTATTGGGACATAGGAACAGCTGTTTGTTTTGGAATGAATGTGGCTTCTTTGCCCTCGAATGGCAGAACTGAGTACTGAGTAGGAGTGACCTACTTGCTCTCAGACACTATATGCTAACGTGGCCCAGAGCTGCCCACATCCAGTCTGTGGCAATGGAGGAGAGGTGAAGGGGAACAGGTGTTGACAGGATGGAGAACTGCAGGGTGGACAAGGCTGAGGTAACTGATGGTCACAGGCAGGTGCTGAGGGGTGAACTGTAATTGAAAGATTTCCCTGCAGGAGAGACTGGCTAGGGAGGAATCCCAAGTCACTTCAGGAAACGTGTGTTTTTGTGGAGCAAGGGTGTGTGAGGAACCCTCAGCAGAGACAAGCAGGTTGAGATCTCGCTCACCTTGTGACCTCAGGTCCGCTGATTCTCTCAGGTTCGTCTGTGACCCTAAGGGACGCAAGGGAGTGAAAACTTGGTCACAGGCAGCCTTTCTTCCCCAACCCACAGCCATCAGACTTGTGGCAGCCACAGCTCAGTCCCTCCTGTTGGCTGGAGCTGGGTTGAGGGGAGCGGGGTTCTCAGTGATCCCCTCATTTAGAGATGGTTAGTGCAGGGGGTAGGAAAGATGCTGGAAGATTTGGAAGATGGAAAGAGAAAGGGGTGGGAAGTCACATACCGACACACAGAAGGGTCACAGAGAAACAACTGTCAGGCACTCCACAGAATATTGTCCTTAGAGAACCATTTACCAGAGCCACGCCCCAGCCCCTCATTGGTGGATTCTAGACAAGTGATCTACCTCTGAGCCATGCCCCCAGCCCCTCCCTGTGGATCCTAGACAAGTGCTCTCCTGCTGGATCACTTCCCTCTCTTCCTCCAAGGAGCCTGTGTTGCTTTCCCCTTTTTAAATATTGAGGCAGTATCAAAATTGGTATCCTCCTGCCTCAGCTTCTCCAGTGCTGGGATTTCAGGCGTGGGTCCTGACACACGGCCTCACTCAACCTTTCCTCTTACTGCCTGCACATCACTCACAAGGTCGGTTCTGGCAGGGAAGGGTGTATTTGTTTAGCCTTTTGTTCATGCTACTTCAGGGCTGAGGAGTGTGCTAGGTGCTTAGTGAATAATAACCACTGAACAAAAGCAGCAAATTATGTCTGAATAATACATTCACAATGCACTCTCCAAGGTGTGCAGTGTCTCAGCTCTGCCTCCACAAGAGCCCTCGGAGGAAGCCTATGCGATGACTCTCCCCCATCACCGAAGGGAAAATGAGGTCCAGAGCGGTTGAGTGCCGGCCTCCACCTCAACCTAGCTCCTGGGACTATGCATCTGACTACTTAGGAGACGCCACACAATACAGACCTTGTCTCCCCCACTTCTTCCCATAGGGCCTCTCATGATGGGGTACACACACACACCAGACATGCAGAGGGAGGGAGCAGAAGAAGCTGACACTTACGGATCTTGGGTCCCTGGGGCAGAGAGGCGCCCGAGACACAGCGGTTAGAGTTCTGCCGTTTAGAGGCATCGAGGGTAACCCTGCAGTGTGAGGAGGTGGAGAGGGGTGACAGGGGGGAGGAGGAGGAGGAGGAAGAGGAGGATGACAGGAGGAAAAGAAGTCAGGAGCAGGAGTGAAGCAGAGAAGACAGGTTCGGCTCCACCCACCCCTCCACAGCCTCAATGTAGGGGCCTGACCCCCCAGATCCCATATCCCCTGCAGCTCACCTTCGGGTCAGTTTGGAGGTTAGCTTGGTGAAGAGGTTGGTGGTGGGGCGTGGCCGTCCGGAGGGCAGGGGTGCAGCCTCATGGGCCAGCGTGGGAGAGGCGGGGGGCCCATTCTGCACACCCCCACCACTCCCACCCCCTGCCCGGCGGTCTCGGACCTGGCCCCCATGGAAGGTACTGCGGATGGTGGAGCCTCTTGCTAGGCGGCTCCGTTCCCCAGATGGGGGAGCCAGGCTGTGACTGGAGGGGGAAGCAGGGGGTACCCGTGGGGTACCCGAGCTGTGGGAAGAGAAGAATGAGTCAGGCTGGGCCCTAAGGAATGGCAATCCAGGGCCAACCAACAGGGGGTCTCAGAAGCAGGATTGCCACAAACAGCTTGTGGGCTGTGCATTATAGAGCTGTAGCATTACCTCATCGACTGTCCCTCCAGTTTCTCCCATCCAAGTCTTAACCAGGCCTGAGCCTGCTTAGCTTCCCAGGCTAGACTACACTCAGTGAAATGGCCATATACCATGCCTGCCATTTCGGGACCAGCCTGGATCTCAGGAAACCCAGGGTTTGAGGCCTACCTCTTCCACGGAATCCAAACTCCCAGTTCCACTCAGGGCATCTAAACCCTTAAGTATAGGAGTTTTGCACATGGCCACTCAGCCAGAGACTACATCGCCCAGCCTTCCTTGCTGCAAAGGATGATCACACGACTGTCCTCAAGCCAATAGGAGCTAAGCAACTGTCCTCCCTATGATTTCTGGGCCATGCCTTTAAAAAGGATGCTGGGAAATAAAGGTAATTGGCAGATCAGGAGAACCTGACTTTGGATGGCTGTGGGGTCACCACACTTTTATTTTTAGTAGCTGCTTGTTTTATACAGCCACTCTGTCGTTGCCGGAGCTCACAGGTCACAGATGCTGGATCCATGCTCCTTGACCTATTAGCTCTATGGCTTTGGGCAAGTCACTTAAATTCTCTGGCCATATATATATATGTGGCTTCTTGCAAACAGAGAGAGAATGGGTGCGCCAGGGCCTCTAGCCACTGCAAACCAACTCCAGATGCACGGGACACTTTGTGAACCTGGCTTGATGTGGGCACTGGAGAAACGAACCCAGGTTGTTAGGCTTTGCAGGCAGGTGCACTAACTGCTGAGCCATCTCTCCAGTCCATCTAGCTTTACTGTCTCAGTTATAAAATGAAACTACTAGAATGCACTCCACAATGCAGTTGGAAGCGTGAAGCTCTCCAGTGGACAGAGGCCTGGTCCGTGGCTGTCTGGTCATCAAATGCCTTCTATGGGCCAAAGCATGTGCTGAATATGGATCCCAGGGTCTGGGGGTAGCAAACATCAGTCCCAGTTTACAAAGGACTGGGAATTTGCCCAACATCTCCTGGTAACCAAGTCCCTTTACAGGACTTTAACTCAGAAATGTAAGTTCCACAGCATCTCCCAGCTGCCTTCCTAAGCACCCATGGGTGTCAAGCATTAATGTGCCCAAGGCCATGTTGTGTCCTACATATGAACCACTTCATGCCTTTTTTTTTTTTTTTGGTTTTTCGAGGTAGGGTCTCGCTCTAGCCCAGGCTGACCTGGAGTTCACTATGTCGTCTCAGGGTGGCCTTGAACTCACAGCGATCCTCCTACCTCTGCCTCCCGAGTGCTGGGATTAAAGGCGTGCGCCACCACGCCGCCCGGCTTTTTTTTTTTTTGAGACAGGTCTCACGTAGCCTAGGCTGGGAATTTACTAAGTAGCCTAGGTGGGATTTCAAATCCTGATTCTCTTGCCCCCACCTCGAATGCTGGGATTATAGATGTCATGCTCATCTTTTTCTTTTTCTTGAGACAGGTCTTGCTCTAGCCCAGGCTGACTTGAAACTCACTCTGTAGCCCAGGCTGGCCTTGAACTCTCAGTGATTCTCCTACCTTAGCCTCCTGGGTGCTGGGGTTAAAGGTGTGCACCACCACACCCAGCTTATCTTTTTTATTTTCTTTTTAAATATTTTAATTATTCATTTCCAAGGAGAGAGAGGGAGGAAAGGAAAGAGAGAATGGGTGCCAGGGCTTCCTGCCACTGCAAAAAGACTCCAGCTCCACATGTCACCGTGCATCGGGCTTCACCTGGGTGCTGGGGCTGTCACACTTTACAAGCAAGCGCCTTAGCCTCTGAGCCACCTCTCCTGCCCTCTCCCTTTTTTGGTGGCTTTTTTGGGTTCCAGGTAGGGTCTTGCTCTAGTCCAGGCTGACCTGGAATTCACTATGTAGTCTCAGGGTGGTCTTGAACTCACGTGATCCTCCTACCTCTGCCTCCCGAGTGCTGGGATTAAAGGCGTGCGCCACCATGCCCGCTCCCCTTTTTAAATGGACAAGGTCTGACTGCTCAAACTCACTCCTCCCGTCTTTAGCCTCTGAGACAGGCATGTGGCACCACACCAATCTACTCACTCTCTAAGCACCAGCTTCCCAGACGCAGCTGCCAGGCCAGCCCAGCCGGGGATAACAGCACCCGGGATGCTGGAAGCAGTGGGAATGTCAGTTCTAAACTGGGCTCATTCAGAAACTCCACTCCAGGCTCGTAGGCGGGGAACAGGGCGGATGCCTTCCTGGTACTGTTGACTAGTTTTTATTGGGTGGGAGTGTTTTCAGGGGGCGTCTGGCTGGGTCTCCCCAGGGCAGGGCAGGGCAGGACACAGCCCATGGCTTCCACCCACTCAGCCAGCCACCTGTCATCTTTGACAGGACGCATCCTGTTCACCTGCCCCCTTCCATCCCTCCTCCTTCCCACCACCTCCCATACCTGTTTTCTTTGCCATTAGGTAACAAGGATGGGCGCTCAGCCCCCGGGCGCTCTGTGCAAACGTAGGTGTTTCTGCGGGTCATCATGCTGGGGGGGAGGTTGTTCTGGGGGAGACAAGGCCAGCGAGGGAATGAGGTGAGAAGGCAAACCCGAACTCCCTCTGTCCCCTGCTTGACATCTCAAGGTACACACTGACAGGCCACAGGCCACACTTCATCTTTTGTTTTTGTGTTTGTTTTTTCGAGGCCGGGTCTCACTCTAGCCCAGGCTGACCTGGAATTCACTCTGTAGTCTCAGGGTGGCCTTGAACTCATGGTGATCCTCCTACCTCTGCCTCCCAAGTGCTGGGATTAAAGGCGTGTGCCACCACGCCCGGCTCCACTATTTCTTTTTTTAAAAAATATTTTATTTATTTGCAAGGGTGGGGGAGAGAGAAAGCATGCCAGGGCCTCCAGCCACTGCAAAGGAACTTCAGATGCATGTACCACTTTGTGCATCTGACTTTATGTGGGTGCTAGGGGATTGAACCCTGGACGTCAGGCTTTGCAAGCAAGCACCTTTAACACCTTAAAGGGAACCATCTCTCCAACTCCTATTTCTTTTCTTTTCTCTTTTCAGGAATGGTCTCACTCTACCCAATCTGACCTGAAATTCACTCTGTGGCTAGGCTGGCCTCAAAACTCATGACATTTTTCCTACCTCAGCCTCCTAAGTGCTGGGATTAAAAGTGTGAACCACCACACACCACACTTTTTTCCTTTCTTCTTTCTCTCTCTCTTCTTCTTCTTCTTCTTCTTCTTTTTTTTTGATAGAGACCTGTTGTGTATTCCAGGCTGTCTTTGAATCTGAGATCCCCTGCCTTAGTCTTCCGAGAGCTGGGATTACAGGTGCTCAGGGCACCTTTCCTGCAAACCTACTTCTTCATGCCCTACTCTCCCAGAGGACTGCACATGCGCTGTCACCTGTTCACAATGTTCCTCCTACTCCCCCGTCCCTATGATCCTCAAGGTGCCAAGCCTAACATCCCCACACCCCACCCTGGCTCCTGCTGCAGCCGAGATCATGGTGCACAGTTAAGTGCCTGCTCTCACCTATGTCCCCACGCTGGACAGAGAGGCCTTTAGAGATGCTGGGAAAGAGCCCTCATTCTTGTCTTTCCCAAGTCTGTCTAAAGTTGAGATTACAGACAAGAGGAGTCTATCCCTAGTACCATTAACAAGAGAAAAGCTGAAGCCAGGCGTGGTGGTGCATGCCTTTAATCCCAGCATTCTGGAGGCAGAGGTTGGAGTTCAAGGCCAATCAGATTACTTAGTGAATTCCAGGTCAGCCTAGGATAGAGCGAGACCAGACCTTGAAAAACCAAAAACCAAACAAGCAAACAAAAGAAAAGGTTGGCTGGGGAGATGCCTCAGTGGTTAAAAGTGCTTGCTTGCAAAGCCTGCTGGCCTAGGTACAAACCCTCAGTGCCCATGTAAAGCCAGATGTGCAAAGTGGCACATGCATTTTTGGTTCATTTGCAGCGGCAAGAGGCCCTGGCATGTCCATACTCTCTTATTTTCTCTCTCTGCTTGCAAATAAGTTATTAAAAACAAAAAACCAAAACAAGAACTAAGGGTCTGGGAGATAGCTCAGGGTTGGAGGCACTTGCTTACAAAGCCTGCTGGCCTGGCTCGATTTCCCATTAACCATGTAAAGCCAGATGTACAAAGTATAATTTAAGCATCTGAGTTCATGTGCAGTGCAAGAGACTCTGGCATGTCATTTTCTCTCTCTCTGTGTGCTTGCAAATAAATCTATTTAAAAAAATAAGGGGCTGGAGAGATGGCTCAGCTTGCCTATAAAACAGAAGGACCTGAGTTCAATTCCCCAGGACCCATGTAAAGCCAGACACACAAGGTGGTGCATGCGTCTGGAGTTCGTTTGCAGTGGCTGGAAGTCGTGGTGTGCCCATTCTCTCTCCCCTCTCTTTCTCTCTCTCATAAATAAAATACATTAAAAAAAAATAAGGGTAGCTGGGTGTGGTAGTACATGCCTTTAATCCCAGCACTTGGGAGGCTGAGGTAGGAGGATCATCATGAGTTCTAAGCCAGCCTGAGACTACATAGTGAGTTCCAGGTCAGCCTGGGGCTAGAGTGAGACCCTGACTCAAAAATCTAAGGATAAATAAGGAGAGAGAGAGAGAGAGAGAGAGAGAGAGAGAGAGAGAGAGAGAAAGAGAGAGAGAGAGAGAAAGAGAGAGAAAGAGAGAGAGAGAGAGAAAGAGAGAGAGAAAGAGAGAGAGAATGAGTATAGGGACACAGCTCAGTAGGGTTAACAGTAGTACAGCGCATACTTAGTTTGCTCAAGGTTTTAGGTTCAATCATCAATACCTCAAAAAAAAAAAAAAGATGATTATTTTCCTTCTTTTCTTCCTTTTTTCTTCAAGGTAGAATCTCACTCTAGCCCAGGCTAGACCTCAGTGCCTTTAGGCCCAGTACTCAGGAGGCAGAAGTAGGAAGATCGCCGTGAGTTCAAGGCTACTCTGAGACCACATAGTGAATTCCAGATTAGCCTGGGCTAGAGCAAGACCCTACCTCGAAAAAAAAAATTATAAATGAAAGAAATACACCACTAAGGACCCGGAATTTTCTTAGTGTTTCAGTTTCCTGTTTTCTTTCTTTTCTGAGTCTCATGTAGCCCAGGCTCTCCCAAGTCCATCGCTGTGACTGCTGGGATTCCCGGTGGCCTGTGTCACCATGTCTGGTTTATGTGCTGGGATTGAACATGCTAGAAGCACTCGATACACTGCACTACATCTGAAGTCCTCTTCTCTTCTTTCCTTCTGAGACGGGGTCTTGCTCTGTAGCACTGACTGGCCTTGACTCACAACTCGTAATCCTCCTGCCTCAGCCTCTCAGTGCTGGGATAACAGACATGTGCCACCGCGCCTGGCTTGACAGTGACTTCTGTCATGTCGTGGGTCTATGGTGTGTGTGTTGGAGGCCAGAGGATGACACTGAAGGTCTTTCTTGATCACGCTCTACCTTATTTACTAACGCAGGGCCTGTCACTTGAGCCCAGAACTCACCGATTCAGCTAGTCTACTGAGGTGTCTTGCCCCAAGGTTCTCGCCTGGGCCTCCCGAGCACGGCCATGCCTGCCAGGTATTTATGTGGGTTCTGGGAATCTGAGCCATCTCCCCAGCTCTGTCATGTGGTTTTGAGACAGGCTCAGTCCAGTGACTCCTGCGGTCTTTCCTCTGATGTTGGAACATCCTAATGCCCATCACAAGCACCTGGGACACTTGGGTCCGACATAAAGCACGTGCTGAGGCAAACAGCCAGCAATCAATAAATGCTCGTCAATTAGAGGGACCAGGAATGATTGGAAGTCAATGGCAGTGCTCGGCTGACTGAAATGACCTCAGAGACCTGGCACTGTGACACGGGCATCCAACTCCTACCCACTCCGGTCCCGGCCACTCACAGGTGTACTCGTGCTGTCCTTCCTCCGCTCGGGGATCTCTGCCTTGTTGGGGTTGTGGGCACTGCTGACCATGGGGCTGGAGGGGGGCAGCCCTCGACTTCCGCTTCCGGCAGCGCTGCAGCTCGCCTTCCGGCCTGGTAGCCTCTCCTCCTTCAGCTCTGCGTCCCCTGTGCTGGTTGGACTGCGCTTCGGGTGCAATGGGGCAGGGGACGGACCACCTGGTGGAGGGACAATTAGAGCAGAGGACACTCTGGGTGAAATCTCTGGAGAGAGGCTGGTTCTGAAACCTGTCAAATTGCTACTTCCCGAGTACTGAGCAGAAACATGACAGAGAAAATGGCATCATCTACTTCACATAACATACAGGCTTCCATGCGTCAGCTTCCTTCCTTTCCTTCCTCCTCACTCTAGACTAGAACGCTTAGTAGCCCAGGCTGGCCTTGAACTCAACAGCAATCTTCTCAATTACAGGTATGAGCCACCATATCTGACACCCTATTCATTTTTTCTCTTTTGCAGTGCTGGAATAGAACCCAGGCTCCACAATTAGAGGATCACACTGCGGCTGAGCCACGCCCCCAGGCCCTCACTGTGGGTTCTAGACAGGTGATCTACCTCTGAGCCACTCCCCCAGGCCCTCACTGCGGGTTCTAGACAAGTGATCTACCTCTGAGCCCCACCCCCAGCCCCTCACTGTGGGTTCTAGACAAGTGATCTACCTCTGAGCCACGCCCCAGCCCCTCACTGTGGGTTCTAGACAAGTGATCTACCTCTGAGC
>PVHP010043485.1:0-14560 GCA_004024765.1 Zapus hudsonius
GTGGGTGCTGGGGATCGAACTTGGGTCCTCACACTTGGACAGCAAGCGCTCTTACCCACTGAGCCATCTCCCCTGGTACGTCTTTTCCAACGTAACCATTTGCCTGTATCTGAAGCTAAACTAAGCTCTGCCTCATGTGATCTCACAAATTCTGGCACATTGTCTTTTCATTTTAATTCAGCTTAAAATTAGGAATTCACTTTTGATTTCATCTTTGGCTCTTGTGGTGTAAGTCTACTCCTTAGCTTCCAAATATTTGAGGATTATCCTGGGATTTTGTTTTTGGTTTCCAGATGGTCAGAGAACACACTTTGTATAAGGCAGTCTGTCTGGGTAAACATCCTATGTGCACTTGGAGATGTTTGTTCTGCTGTTGTTGAGCGGGGCATCTACAAGTCACAGGTCAAGGAGGCCGATCGTGTCTGTGGGTCCTTCCATGTTGTGCCTGGTTTTCTGCCTCCTTCTTCCATCGGTGACTATAGAGGGGCTCTGAAGTTTCTGGTCATGATTAGCTGAGCTTTCCCTTCATGAATTTTGAAGCTGTTGCTAATATTAATAGTAAAGATTGCCTGACTTCCTGATAGACACTTTTAAAATTATGAATTTCTAGCCGGGCGTAGTGGCGCACGTATTTAATCCCAGCACTCGGGAGGCAGAGGTTGGAAGATCACCATGAGTTCAAGGCTGCCTTGAGACTACACAGTGAATTCCAGGTCAGCCTGGACTAGAGTGAGACCCTACCTTGAAAAACCAAAAAAATAAATTATGAATTTCTTCAATTCTGTAGCCTTTTCTCTGAAATTTACTTGAATGACGTATGTACCCCCAATTTCTTTTGTCTATGGCTTTCCTGGTGAACTTCTTTTGTTGTCTTTTTACTTTGATCCTATTGGTTTTTCGAGGTAGGGTCTCGCTCTACCCCAGGCTGACCTGGAATTCATTATGTAGTCTCAGGGCGGCCTTGAACTCACGGAGAGCCTCCTACCTCTGCCTCCCCAGTGCTGGGATTAAAGGCGTGCACCACTACATCCGGCTCCTGTCAGTATCTTTAAGGTGCATTTGTGTGTGTGTAGTATGTTGGTATGAACACATGCACCTGTCGACGCTCTTGAAGGCAGGTGTCTTCCATTACTCATCGTGTGTTTCCTTGCACCAGTCTCAGTGGGAGCTGCAGCAATTCTCCAGTCTCTGCTTCCCACAGGCCTGGGGTCACAGATGTGTGTGGCCACACCCAGCTGTTTATGTGGATCGTAGGGAGTTGATCTCAGGCCCCTCAGGCTCTCATGTTTGTGGCAAGTGTGGCCCACTGAGCCATCTCCCTAACCCCGAGGTGCATTTAAGGGTCTTAAAATGTCTCAGGCTGGTCTGGAGCTCACAAACCTCCTACCTCAGCCTTCCAATCGCCAGGATAACAGGTGTGGCTACTGCCCACACCTTATGATGAACTTCTTGTGGGT
Source organism: Zapus hudsonius (assembly GCA_004024765.1). NCBI lineage: Eukaryota > Metazoa > Chordata > Mammalia > Rodentia > Dipodidae > Zapus > Zapus hudsonius. Next base: position 1,458 of record PVHP010043485.1, read on the forward strand.
GATAATCCCTGAGTTTTTAACCCAATCCAACCCCTTTTGACCCTCAGTTTTGTCATGGTCTGAAAATTGGTGTCTCCTTAAGATTCATTTGAACCTAACACCTAAAAAGATAACGTGCAGATAATCGAGAGCTCTGCCCTCATGAATGGGATCAGTGCCCTTCCCGAGGAGGCTCATGGGTACCTGTGTCTCCCTTTCACCACGTGAGGAAGGTGCTGGGAACAGCAAGGATTCTGTTATCAGCACCTGACCCAGGGCAATCCCAGCAGCCATAGGACTAGGAGGGGGAGGGGAAGCAGAAAGGGGAGACCACGTACACTTAATGTGAGCGCAGATTCCCATCACCTCACTTCCTCTCTAGTCTTTGCTCTTTCCCCTCTTTTTCTGCCCTTGCCCTCTCCCTGCCAATCCTGGGTGGCTGGGCATTCATTCTATGGCCCAGGCCTGCTGTCTTCCTTGTCCTGGGTTTATAAGTGGGTGTTACCACATCTAGCTTCAGCCTTCTTTTGTGTTTTTTTTTTCAATGATTCCATCTTATCTCATTTGTAGTTCTTATGTCATTTTAATAGTTGCTTTAGGATTTATATGCGAGAGCAGATTATTTTTAATTTTTTATTGATAGCGTCCCTCCCCACTTCCCTCATCTCTTCCCCCCCTCAATTAGTCTCGGTTTTGTTTCAGTGTCGTCATTTTTTCCTCCCATTTAGAGTAGATATTATCAGACACTGCAAAGTCAGGAATATCAAGGCTGTGTCGTGTCTGGAAGTTTGCATTGTAAGCAGTCCTACCCTTCCTTTGGCCAGAGTATTTATTAATTGTGATGGGGCTCCTGACTCGCCTCCATTTCCCCAGTGCTGGAAGTCTAAGTATTGTCACCACAATAGACGGCATTTTTCCCTACTTCAAGCTGACGATTTCACACATGTATATAATGTGTTTTGATCACATTCACCTCCATTACATTCTCATACCTCTTGCCTTTCCTACTGAGCCCCTCTTCTTCCCAAAGAATTCTTTTTTCTTTCCTTGGTGACCCACTGAGTTTAATTAGGTTGCTTATATAAACTCGGCTGGGGGTGATTGCTGGAGCTCAGGAAACTTCCCAGGAGAGGAATCACTGGAGGGTGCACCTTGACCCCCATCCCGATCCATCCTTCGGCCGTTTTTTTACAGAGTCTCATGGACTCCAGGCTAGTCTTAGACGCACCATGCAGCTGATGACTTTGAACTTCTGACCCTTCTGCCTCGACCTCCTAAGTGCCAGAAGTAGAGGTGTGAACCAGCACACACAGTTTATATGGTTCTAGGGATCAGACAAGCCGAGCCACGCCCCCAACCTAGAGCTCCGCTTCCCATGATGTCCCCCCTCCCCCAGCCACCTCATCATGGTTCACCTCCAATTCCTTCCTGTTTATCCTACCTTTAGACACTTCACTTACACATCGGTTTAGAGTCAATTCTTTAAAAAAAACTGAAATGAAATTTACATAATAAAATCAACCAATCAGGAACGCCTGTGACATTCATTCCCACATTGGCCAACCTCTGCCTCTGCTGAGGTCCAAAACATCTCCATCTCTTCAACACACCTCCCCTCTGAGAAATCACGCCAAGAGCTGTCTTCTGTTCCGGCCCCTTCTCTTGTCAGCTAGCAATTTTACATCCTTTTTCTTTTTAAAATATATTTTATTTGAGAAAGAGGCAGATAGAGGGAAAGAATGGGCACGCCAGGGCCTCTAGCCACTGCAAATGAACTCCAGACGCATGCACCGCCTTGTGCTTCTGGCTTTATGTGAGAACTGGGGAATCGAATTCAGGTCCTTCTGCTTTGCAGGCAAACGCCTTACCCGCTAAGAGCTAAGCCATCTCTCCAGCCCTTTATATTCATGGGAATGAACTGAATGCAGTCTTTGGTGCTGCATGCTTTGGAGGCCCATCCACATGTAGCATGTCCTAATTCTGCATTTGTTCCCGAGTGAATAGTGCTCCACTGCATGCCCAGCACAATCCATTTTCTCATCCGTTGGTATGGGGATTGTGTCCCTTCGTGCTGCTAGGAACACGGTTGCTGTGAACATTTGTGGGTAAGGAATACAGTACGTGTCTTTTTAATTTTTTTTTTAGGAAGCCTAGACTAAGGAGTGCCAAGTGATCAGTTATGTGCCAATTCCATAGCTTATTAGTCATAAGTTCAAACTAACTTTGTGAGGCATAGATAAAATATTTTCTTCAGTAGCTGCACCGTTTTGTGCCCCAAGCAGCAGCGTTCCAATCACAGCCATGGAAAAAATTAGCAGATCATTTTTTTTGTGTGTGCACACATGCAGGTGTTTGTCCTGGGGACTGGACCCAGGGCTTGTGCATGCCAGGCAAGTACCCTACCACCAAGACACAATGCCAGCCCTTCATGTGGTTCTGATTGGAAATTCCCCAATGATCAATGTTGGAGCTTTTCATGTGCTTGTTGGCCGTTTATTTATTATTTTTTTTCTGAGGCAGTGTCTCACTCTAGCCCAAGCTGACCTGGAAGTCACACTGTAGTCTCAGGCTGGCCTCGAACACACAGTGACCGTCTGAGTGTTGGGATTAAAGGCATTAGTGCATCTTTAGAGAAAAGTTCTGGGCACGGTAGTGCAATTTCTGCCCTCTTAACATTTGAGGTGGGGCCAGGAGGACCACGGGCTCAAGGCCAGCCTCGGCTACATACTGAGATCTTGTCTAAAAACAAAAAGATTTAAGTTCATTTCCCAGTGGCAGTGCATGGGTTACTGCTGTTGCCGAGTGTAAGACTCCCTTATGTATTTCCATATTCTTGATGTTATTGTCAGTCATGGTTCATGAGCTTGTCCTCAGACTGTACAGTGTCTCTTCGCTTTTTAAAGACGAAGTTCCAGTGAGAACTTGTGTTTTTTTTTTCTTTGTTGTATATTTTGGTATTAAATCCAAGGTTGTCGAGCTGGACGTGGTGGTGCACACCTTTAATCCCAACACTTGGGAGGCAGAGGTAGGAGGATCACCATGAGTTCAAGGCCACCCTGAGACTAATTCCAGGTCAGCCTTGACTAGAGTGAGACCCTACCTCGAAAAAACAAAAACAAAAACCAAGGTTGTGAAGATTCACTCCTGGATTTGTCTTCTTCCAAGAGCTCTATGGTTTTGGTGTCCAGACTCGAGATTGTTGAGTTAGTTACCATTGGTAGGAGGGCGAGATCTCACTTCCTGCTTTTGCATAAGCTCAGGGACCCACACTTGGTTAGTGAGACTTCTCTTCCTGTACAACAGCCCTGGCTCTCTTGATCTTGTCAAAAATCAGCTGGCCATAGGCACTTGGCTTTACTTCTGGACCATGAATTGCATTCCATTGATCTGAACACCTACCCCCTTGGGGCTGGAGAGATGGTTCAGCAGTTAAGGTGTTTGCCTACAAAGCCTAAGGACCCAAGTTCGATTCCCCAGTATCCACATAAAGCCAGATGCACAGGTGTTCACCTGCATTGGCTAGAGACCCTGGTATGCCTATTCTTTCTCTCTCGGCCTTTTTTTCTCTCTCTCACTCTCTCTCAAATAAATAAAATATTTAAAAAAATGAACACATACCCAAAAGTCAGTACCACAGTTTGGACTTCTCTAGCTTCACAGTAGGTCATGAGATCAAGAAGCATAAGCCCTAATTTTTTCTTTTCAAAATTTCTTGGCATTTGGGGGACACTTGAAATTCCATATGGATTTCAGAACTGTGTCCCTTCCTGTACAAAGGCCGCTGGGATTTTTGACAAGGATCACACCGACTCTGGAATATTTCTGGTAATCCTGCAATCTTAACGATGTCAAGTCTGTTAACCATAAGGATGGGGTACACTACCACATGTGGGGTTTGTTTTGAGGTGTCTTCTAAGGAGATTTAGGGCCTCATGCACCTACCGGGGATGTGCTGTGGCGGTGCTCTCGTTTCCTGTGTAGACCTGCTCTTCTCTGTGGTCTTTTTGCTCTGCATGAATGACTTTCTATAACATTCCATATAGTGCATGGACATTACTGATGAGACAGAGAAGTCTCCTTCACACTCGAGTGGCCGCCTGAGGACCCGCAAGCACAATACAGAGCATAGCAGGCCAGGAAGAAGGTGAACGATGGACTCACCCAGGGAGTTGCAAGATAGGACGATGCCTAGGGACGGTTCAGATGACCAACCTTAAACTGTACCGGTGGGGTCCGGGATCATGCCCAAGGCAGCCCGTCCTCAGCAGCCCACCACTGGAACCCTCAGCTCCACATACTTTGGGGGTATTTTGCACTGGTTACCTTGTCTGGTCCACAGTGTCCTTTCTGCCTTGTGGAAGTGGTTATGGGCTATGTCCAGACAGTGGAACTCTCCCTCACCATGGCCATACATGGTACAGTGGAGCCACACTGCCCTTGGCATTGGGAACAGGGCTATAACCCATATGGCCTCTCTGAACAGGGAAGATTCAGGCATGGTGGTCTTGGCACAAAGGAACTTTCTGGGGTTCAATCTAATGTCACCTACAATGAGCCCTTTGCAATGTTGGGGACCCTTGGCTCCCTGACTGGTGAGAGCACTTGTAAGCATGGGGGGAGGAAGGAGGGAAGAAGGGAGAGGGAGGGAGGAAAGGAGGGAGGGAGAGAGGGAAAGAGGGAGAGAGAGGCTGGGAGGGAGGGAAGGCGAAGGAGATAATGAGATGCATGGGTGTGGACAATGAGTCCCAGCCTGGGGACCAGGCAGCCAAATCTCTCCAGCGCTACAACTGTCACAGGAATGGCAGTTGGGGTTAAGCTGGAGTGCTAATCCGGCTTTGATGCTGACCCTCTGACTGTCTAGGATGAAAGGTCAGGACCACCCGCTCTAGCCCCGGATGATTTAAAACCCCTCACAGGCTAAGGGTGCTCAGGTCCGAGAGCACCTGCCCCCAGGCCCTCCCTGCTGGGGCGCCTGCTTCTGGAGGGAGCACAAACTAGCTGTGTGCCATCCCCTCCACAGAGGCCTGCCGGGCACCAGCAAGTACTGGGTGCAGAAGCAGGGGTCCCCGCTCTCATGAGCCAGCCCATATGTGACCTAGCTGTGTTGGGATGCTAGAGATGGTACAGACCAGGAGAAGAGACAGAAAGGGGACATTACGGGGACATTCTGGGAAGACAGGAAGGAGGTGAGGGAAGTGTCCTCACAGAGTGCCCGGGACCTGGCAGAGCCTGGATGTCCAGCTTGCTCGGAGCAAGATAAGAGCACCCAGAGTTCAGACAGGAGTGAGGTGCTCTGATGCTTAGAGATGACAGGTAAAGATGTTGTGGTGCTCACATCTGAGGCAGGGATCCTGGAGAGGGGGAACCTGGGACAATATCCAAGAGCAATGGCAGTTGGTGGCCTAGCCAACTAGGGAGGTGAGGAGGAGGAGCAGATTTGGGACGAGTCTGGAAGGTGGAGAAAGCCAAGGATGGCTGTGGAGGTTCTGTATCAATCACTGAGTCTGGGAAGGCTTGGGTGGGGTGGGCCTGGAGCTGGAGCAGTATGGCACCTTTCCATGTTAGTTACCACACCCAGGAGGAGTGGGATGCAGGGATCTGAGGAGAGGGAGAGGGAGAGGGAGAAAGAGAGGGAGAGCGTTAGGCACACAGATGGCACTCAGGACTCTGTTTTAAAGGGAGCCATGGAGTCACAGATGAGAGGGCTGGTGAGAAGGAAGGTGTCCCCAAAGCCCCAGGGTCTGTCCGCAGAGGTGGAAGGGATGTTCTGAGTATGTAGGAACAGCGCCTGGTGAGGGGCGGCAGTGGGGATGCTGAGGTGGCAGAGGCACCCGGAGTTTGGGATCCATCTCACCTGTGTCACCAGGCTGCACTATGGAATGGGTTAGGGTTGGGATTGTTCCAGACAAGAATTCCAAGTGGAGACGGCCAGGGTGGGGAGGAGGTGGTGGAAAGGAAACTGGGGGGGGGGGGGGAACTAACATGGGCCTTGGGGGCAGAGGAAAGAAGTGAGGCCTTAGGGTTGGGGGCTGTGCTGTGCCTTAGCTCCCGCCACTGTGACAATGGTCCTGCCTCCCAGTGCTGGTTACCAGGTAAACGCTCTGGAGAGCAGGGCAGCCTTGTCCATCACCCGAGCTGAGGAAGGGGTGGGGGAGCCAGGAGCTGAGAGACCAGGGGCTGCTGCCACACCTTTGGGGATGGGGAAGCCTCTGAGGTGGCAGTCACTGCCTCCTCCTTCCACCAGGCCATCCCCCAGAGGGCAGTGCAGGATCACCTCTGGTCAGTCTCCATCCCAGCCAGTGATCTTGAAGCTTGTGTCTGGACTTCCAGGAGAGGTCAGATCTGTCAGAGAAGGGTTGTGGTGACTATCTCTGGCTGGCCTGGACTTCAGGTTCAGGACCACTGCCCGCAACAAGTTTATGCAGGAAGGAGACACCCTGGTTGGAGGGAATGGCAGTTGGGCAGGCCCAGCACCCTTCCCGTGCTCCTGCACCCGACTCCTTCTCTTGACCTCTGGACAGCGGTCAGCCCCAGGGGTTCAGTGGAGAGCATTTCTTGCCCACGCAGCCATTGCTGTGGAGCTTGCCCTTGACAACAAATGGTGAGTGGGTGGTGCCAGGCTGACTGCCTGTGGCACCCTATGTTCTGGGCCAGGTCTCCAGGACCCTACAGCCAGGATTCCACTTCTGAGTTGTCACTTGTCCACACCATGTGCCAATTGCCAGCTGGCCTCACCTGTGGGAGGCAGGTGAGTGTAGCAGGGGGGGACACGCAGAGGTGGCAGACAGAGGGCTGAGGGAGGAGCAGAGAAGGGCAAGCAGCTGGAAGGGATGAGGGGAAGCGGAGAGCAGCGAGGAGCCCGAGGCCCAGCTTGGCTACCAAGAGGGTTTATCACTTACAGGTTAATTGCTGGGAACTGACTGCAGCTGGGAAGCCTCTCAGTGCCAGCCAAATGCCTCAAAGAAAACCCTATCCTCGTAGGACTCTGGGAACAAAGGCTCCCCGTAAACATCTCCCGAGGTGTGGAATCTCTGGGTAACTCGAGGACCTCACATTCAGACACCAGAGTTGTGAAACCAGAATACCTGACTGGGTTGTTTCGCCGTCTCCTCTGCTTGATGGCAGTGGAATGTGGACTTACCGAGCATGAGTCATCAGCGGAGCACCTAGGAAAATACCCAAGTCACCCCAATTACACTATTATCAATGGCTACATCGCTCTGCAACCCAACCCAATGAAACTGAAGAGAATGCCAGCTGGGCCGGGCCCGGAGGAATCCGGCTCTTGGCGAAGGCTGCCTGCCTGGCAGAGACCTCTGCAGTCCCGCCAGGCCACAAGTCCTGTGTGGTCGCTGTGCAGAGGTGTCGGCCCCACTGGAAACCAAGGCCCACCAAGGCTCGGTCCTCTCCTGCAGCTCCCACCAACCACAGTGAAAGGATCAGGGCTGCTGGGAGCTGTGGCCGCAGGTGGCGGGGGCTCCGGGGATAGGGAGTAAGAGTGGGGGACACCCTCATGGCCATTGGCATGGTGACCACTCGGGGAGCAGGTACTGTGTGGGTAACAGCGGTGCCATGACCTCTGCTTCCTCGATGAGCAAAGGCGGCTGGCGAGTGGCTAAGCCCAGCTGTTTCCATGGTGATGCCTGCCTCCCTGGCACGTGACCGTGCCCACCTGCGCAGACCGCACAGGCCTCCTGCCTCCGCCATCCTGGCCTGGCACAGGGAGGAGCCAGCTACAGCTGGCCCACCCACGAGCAAGAAGCGCTCCACGCTCGCTCTTAATCAGTAAGATGTTTCTGGGATAAAACCCACATCAGCATTTTCATTTTCAAGTTCAGACAAGGTTTTTTTTTTATCTTCCTAATTTTCCCTTCACATGGGTGAGGCCAATCCTCTGGCTTGACTGACAAGTCTTCAGACAGCCATACACTTAAACAGCCAAGACTCAGCCCAGGGAGGCTTCTCTGCCCTCCTTGACGTTTCCAGATTTCAACAATACCATAACCCATAATTATTAATGTGAAATTTTAAAAATGATCTTCAAGCTGAGGTGAAACCCGGCCTGCAAACCCTGGAGGAAGGTGTGGCAGGATGGTCCCTGCCCTCCCTGGTCTTGTCCGCCTTGGGGGTGTGGGAGAGGCAGGTGGTGGAGTTCCTGGATTTTAAGCGGTACAAATCCTGGAACTTGGGACAGAAAGTTGAGTGGAGGTGAGAGCTCAGAACCCGCTGTATCCATGCAGACCAAGGTGTGAGCGGCAGCTCTAGACACCTCGGACAGACAAACGGACAGACGGACCAATGGACCATGGAAGACAAATTGGGGGGGAGAGGGGAGGAACTGAGAGGATTTACCATGGTGACAGTAAATATTAGCATTTCCTCCCCCTGGCTGTTTCAGAGTAGATTCAAATTAAAAGTCTCTGCTCTTACAACTGAACTTGAAATTTATTTTCTTTAGAAACAGGGGGCGGGGAAGACAAATCTGGTGCAGTAAGTTTGTTCAGGAAGGTTTTCAAGAAGCGAGATGTAAGCAGAGTCCCGAAGCTGAGCCAGAAATCACCCAGGTGGAGAAGAGGTGAAGGCCGGTGGAGGCAGAGCTAATGGCACGTCTAATTTCTAAAGATGAAGCCGCTCGGCTGGGACAACTCTCTGTGGCCAGGCTGAGCAAGGGGCCTGTTTCAGGCCCTGCTGGATGTCACCTGGGCTCTGCCCTAAATGCGACATCCCTTGGGACAGGTCATATTCCCAAGCGCCCTCTGGTGGGGGTATGGTGTTCTGCCACCAGAAGGTATGAGCGCACCCCAGTGTGGGCTGGGCACAGGGCAGGACAATGGTTAGAGACGAGAAGGATGATGTCAGACCTGCTTCTAGATAAAGACCACTGGTCACCAGGTGAGGCCTGCTCTAGAGGGAGTTAGACTGAAGCAGAGGACCAGAATCTTCCCTATGGGGAAAATCACCAACCCAGCCTCTCATATACGCAGGGCGGTCTGTATCATTGTACTCTCACAGCTTCTATCGCTGGTAGCAGGTCTCATTCCTGCTCGTGGTCTGGTTGGACACTGATCGACCCCATCTTCTCCAAGATCTCGCTTTTGCTCGCCAATTTTTACTGTTTGCCCACTATTTCACTGGTGCCTGCTTTTATTTGCATTTTTTCTTCCTTTTTTTCTTTTTTGAAGCAGGGTCTCACTGTAGCCCAGGCTACCCCGGAACTCACTCTGTAGCCCAGGCTGACATCTAACTCAGCGATCCTTCCATCTCAGCCTCCTGAATGCTGGGCTTAAAGGTGTGCGCCACCACAACTGGTTTACTTGGTTTCATTCTTATTGCCTAGCTTCTTACTGTGGGGGCAGAACACTGGTTTTAAATCTCTCTTCTAGCATGATATTTGAAAGCACAAGATTTCTTTAATGACTGCTTCAGCTGCTTTCCTTCTCCAGATCAATGTTTAATTTCATCCTTAGCTGCCACAGGTTAAGTGTGAGTGTTTTTAATAATTATTGTGTGCATCTGTGTATATGGTATAAAATACTATATTGGAATAAAATTCTGTGAAACATGAATGCAGAATGTAAAGAGAAAAGAAAGAATATTATTTCTAAGAATTGCAGGCATGTTCTTCAAAGTGGATTCGGTGGGCAGTACATCTTTACTTCAATCCCATTCAAGTCATTTAAATAAAGGGAATACAACCTAGCTTTGCAGTACAGTTAATGCTGTTTGATGCGTTGATAGAGATTTCTCCAATGTTCTCTTGGGAAGATGTGAAGAAGGCTGTGAAGACAGTGGGCTAAGGGGAGGCAATGACTACCTGCAAGTAGGGTGCCCGTGGCAGCAGAGCCAAGGTGGGTTCTTCCACTGAACCAGGCAGGACAGAGAAAATGGGGTGCACACGGGAAGCTGGGAGGTTTGGCGGTGAGAAACTGGGAAGCTCCTCACAGGTCCTGGTGGAGTGTGGGGGAAGATCAAGGTTGTACAGCCTGTGTGGCTCTTGCTTTACACTTACGACAGATGCTGGGAAGCCAGACAAGAGGCTGGGCACCAATGCACAGCTGTGGAAGGTATGACCTCTCTTGAGACTGCGTGTCTGCCTCTCATCCAGCACCTGCCGAGCCACGCATGACCCTGACACATGAAATCATCCATGGCACTGGGGCCATGTCCCTGGATGAGTGGAGGTACTGACCACATGGCCACAAGCCCTAAGCTGTGGAGGGCCTGGGAGGACTCAACAGGCACTCCGGGAGGAAGTGAAGAGAAGCTGAGGAAGGACAGACATGGATCCTACGTGGAGTGGGATGGGGCTAGAGGTGGCTCTGCCTTCTGTGGGGAGCAGGCTTCTCTCTGAGCCCCTCTCTCCCATTCTACTCTAACGGGGTCCAGCAGAACACCAGCCATCTGCTGGGCATCTTCTAAGAGCAGGACTTCCAAATAAACCCTGGCATTAATCCTGCCCTTCACTGTGCTTCCTGAGTAGACAGGATGTAGCTCAGCTGGGAGAGCCTGCCCAGCATCAACAAGGCTAGGGTTCGGGGAATCCTGCTCAGCTTGAGGCTAGTCCAGGCTACATGAGATGCTGATGCTCAGAGTATAGCCACCTAACCTGCCACTCACCAGCGGGCCACCTCTCCTGGAGTCCCTGTGGGTGGCCACAGACCCTTACCTCCCTCAGTGTCCTATGGGAGGCTCCGCCCTGCCCCTGGATGTGCTCCACACTTCACGGTGGGGGGACATGAGGCGCCTCCTGATGTCCCCCTCAAGCCCTCTTGCCAACAAATGGCCTCTTAGCGGCAGCAAACCTTCAAGCAGGTGCATTGTTGGTAGACTGGGCACTAAGAGAGGCTCTAGCCCAGATGTCCTCTGTGAGGACAGGTGCATGCTGGTACACTGGACACTAAGAGAGGCTTTAGCCAAGATGACCTCTGGGAGGACAGGTGCACGTTGCTGAGACCAAGTATGACCTCCATCCCTTTCATGGTGCTCACTGCCACTGGACCTGCTGAACCAAATGGCAGTGTGACCTGCACAGGAGCTTTCTGCCATGGGCCCCACTCCTAATTAGCCGTCTTGTGGGCTGAGCAACACACTCAAATGAGGGGTATCTGCATTCATAATACAGAGGCCACTTGGCACCATTTAGGTTCCTTCCCCTGGCCTTAGCCAAGAGATGCAGAGCTAAAACACAACAGAACCCCTCGAGTCTCAGCTGGTTTGTTTCCTCTGCTCTGACACACGTGGTCAGCAGTGTGGTGTAGTGCTGCTCCACAGGATCCACTTGGTAAAATGCCATCACTGGAACACACTGGAATGTTACATCGTGGAAGGGAATGCCACTTAAGGCTTCTAAAGAGTAAGTCACAGCACAGGGCTGCAGAGTCTTACTCTGCCTGGCGGCTTGAGCCAGAAACAGATCTTCCTCCTTTGAACTGGGACCGACAGCATTGCTGCCCCTGGTTCTCCGTCTCTGGACTCAGAAAAGAACTCAGTGCTCAAAGAAGTCTACTTTAGGGGCTTTTGTTGCACAGTACAGAAATCTTGAGACACACACAGTGGATCAGGAGGCTGAGGCAGGAGGGTCACTGTGAGGTCCTACTCAATCTGGGGTTCTTAGTGAGCGCCAGCTCAGCCTGAGCTGCAAAGTGATACCCTGTTGTGAAAAACAAAGCAAAACAAACCCTAGCCTTTATAAAGTCATGAGGCTATTTTCTGAAAGTTAAGTATTTTGCATTTTATACAATCCAAAGAAGAAAGGTCATTTTTGTATGTTGGGGTCAAGATGCCCCTGCAATATTCAACAGTTTCTGTGATACATTTTCTTTTCTTTTCTTCTTCTTTTTCTTCTTCTTCTTTTTTTTTTTTTTTTTTTTTTTTTTTTTTTTTTTTTTTTTTTTTTTTTTTTTTTTTTTTTTTTTTTTTTTTTTTTTTGGTTTTTCAAGGTAGGGTCTCGCTCTAGTCCAGGCTGACCTGGAATTCACTATGTAGTCTCAGGGTGGCCTTGAACTCACGGCGATCCTCCTACCTCTGCCTCCCGAGTGCTGGGATTAAAGGCATGCGCTACCACACCCGGCTTCTGTGATACATTTTCATGCATGAACGCTTATATGTTTTTTTTCTGCACACAGATTATTTTGTGAACATGGTGAGGTTTACTGATTTTAAAGCCATGCTATACAGTCACATTCCTAACACACACAACTTGTTAGTATTATGCTGTCTTTAGAACTACATTCACGCATAAGATTGAGTTCTTCCTTCCTTCAAATACATTTTCATGAATCCTTATCACGGCTATCCTGGCCTCTTAAAATGTGAGTCATGAAATACTCTTTTTCTTTTTTTCCTGGAAGTTTGTATGTGCTCAGCAGACATTCCTGAAATGTTGGTAAAACATCTCTCTGGGCCTGGAGTCTTCTTTATGGAAGTTTTAAGGAAGAACTAGTTGTAATAATAATTTTAAACAGTGGAACCAGGGAGGGAGGAGAGGAGGGGCTATCAGACACACTAGCGGAGGGAAAGAGTATCTGGGGTGGGGAGGGAAATGGCACAAAACTAAAGACTAAAGGAGTTAGTAAACAGTATACAAGATCCGACCCCAGTTAAGGGAGGTGGATTGTCCTGACCAAAGTGCACAGTGGAGGGATTAGAAGGCTTAATCCTAAACCAATGGCTCTGGCTGGTGACTCCCAGGACCAGAACTGGGTTAACCCCCACAAAAAGCAGTTGGCCAGGGAGATCCCTAGGGGCCCCAAAACTAACAAGTCATTGCCAAGCACTTGGTTACCCAACAGAGCCAAAAGGAAAGACCCTATTGCTGAAGACACCACACTGCTGACTTGGGACACTGAGAGACCACACGGGAACTGAGAGAACAGCCAGGCCTCTTCATGACTGTGAAGTGCTACGGGGCCGCTCTAGGTAATAATGGTCACCAGCAGCATAAGCAGGAGACCTGCAAGCCATGCAATCAACCAGCCAGACAAGAAGCACACGCCTTTAATCCCAGCACTCGGGAGGCAGAGGTAGGAGGATTGCCGTGAGTTCAAGGCCACCCTGAGACTACACAGTGAATTCCAGGTCAGCCTGGACTAGAGAGAGACCCTACCTCAAAAAGCCAAAAAAAA
>PVHP010043486.1:0-14546 GCA_004024765.1 Zapus hudsonius
AACAGCTCAGTGAGGGAAGGAACCAGTGGTTGGAACCAGGGGTTGTCAGGCTGATCTAATTATTCACAGGCTTAGACTATCTCCCCTACTACTCATGGCCCCTCTTGCCAGGCGACGCTCACTACTTTCTCAATAGGTTATAGTATGCTCGTAAGGATTTTATAGTTTTGAACCTAATATGGTTTATCCTCATGCTTATCGGTCTGAGATCTTGAATTCAGATTACTCTGATAACTTGTTTCACTGCTGAGGAGGCTAAGTGAACTTTTATAAACACAGCACCAAAGAAAGTTATAAATTAAAATATTTACAAAGCTCATTAGGTAGCCAACTACAGCAAGGTAGGGAAATCTCTTCTCTAGGTATTGGCTGTTATAGCTTCTTAGCATTAGAGTGGTCCAATTTAGAGGTCTACCAAGCCTACAAATAGAGTTCAAGAAGTTTACAACTTAGTCACAAGAACTGCACTGTGGTAGTTTTAAATAAATGTCCCCTAAAGGAATTAAGGGTTTATTAAAATTATAAATTGTCTCCAGCCAGTTCTGGCTAGAGGAAGTGTGTCACCTTGGCCAGATCCTCGGGTTCAGCCCTAAGGTATTTCTGGGGTGGGTCTGGAATTTTAGCTATACATATGCAAAAAGCAGTCTGAGCTCAAGCCTGGAGTTCCTTTTGTTAGTTTGGAGTGTGCTTGCTTGTGGTACTGGTGGTGGGCTTCTGTCTCTGTCTCTGCTTGCTTCTGTAAAAGGGGGCCAGCCTTTCCTTAACTTCTTCCCCTAGATCTATTCAATAAATATTTTCCTCCCATAATCGTGCGTGGTTTGGAGATTCATCCCAGCGGCGTGTGGCTGACTACGACATGCACTTAGATACAAATTTACTTATTTATTTAATTTATTTGTGAGTAGACAAAGAGAGTGAGAGGAAACTGGTGTGATGGGACCTCTTGACAGTGCAAATGAACTCCAGATGCATGTGCCACTTTATGCATCTGGCTTCCTGGGGAATTGACCATCTGGCTTTGCAGGCAAGCAAGCACCTCTAACTGCTGAGGGCCTAAGATAGACCCAAGTAGCCTTGGCTCTGGACCTACAACATTCCATCTCTCGAATCAGAATGTTCTTGGCAGCCAAGGTCAAGCAGTCTGTGGAACTGGCAGAGAAATGTAACCTTTTACAGAGAACCTCAGCTCACAACAATAAGGGGTTTTATCCTTGACTTCGTAAAGCTCCTATGTGCGAAGTCAACAGTAGATAGAGGACTGCTTTTTACATAAACGGTGACAATGTTGATTTTTTCCTTAAGCACTTGTGTTTCATAAAAGCTAAAGGAATGCCTTATAGAACAAAATATTTCTTCCTTTGTCCATCAGGTGAAAGGCAGATTAGCACAACAGATGCATAAGTATTTACTTGATATGTGTTTTTGTGTGACATGAGACACTTCAAAAAGAAGAATTAAAGGTCAGAGAAATCTCAGTACTATTTTAGCTAAATTTGCCGAGTAATACAGAGATTTGAAAGTGGGTGTATGATCTGATCTAATGATAATTAATAATTAGTGGGGAATGTATTAGGGTTGTCTGAGAAACTGATAGCATATGTATATATGTACATATATATACATATATACACATATACATATACATATATAATATATATGTATATATTATATATGTATGTATTATATATTATATATGTTATATATGTATATGTACATATATACATATATATAATATATATACACATATACATATATAATATACGTATATATACATATATACATACATATATATTCTAAAAGGAGAGGTGCAATATTACTAGACCAACTTGCAAGGCAGGGAATGGATAGACAGCCCAACAATGAATATCCAGGGACTCTAGGGGCTGACTACCCTCAGTCCATGGAGCTTGGCCATAGCTGTCCCTATTTGATGGCGAAGGCCTGGAAGGCTCCTGGAGTGCGGACTATCTCCAGTCTACTTTGGAAGGCTGAAAATGCTAGCGTTCTGATGTCAGCAAAGGATGGAAGCTACAGAAAAACCAGTAACAAAGTTACCAGCAAGAAGCAAAGATAGGCAGACGGACGGAACAGCCTTTCCTATGAGAACATTTTTTAAAAATTAAATTTAAAAAAATTATTACACTTGGGCATGATATCTCCATGAAGCGTCATGGAAAACAGGACCACCCAAAGCTCCAAAAGGTGCCCACCCAGTTATTAACTTTGATTGGAGGGGACCCCATTGCAGTGTATGAAATTTCATTAAATATTATCGTAATTCCATAAAAATAATTAAATTTAAAAATGTTGGTGTGTGTTCATATGTGTATGTGTAAGTGATACGTGTTTTCACACAGGTGAGTCCAGGAGCAATTGTGCCAATGCGACATTTGGAGGTCAGAGAACAATTTTGGGTGCCAGTTTTAACCTTCCATGTCTCTTGAGGTGCGCTTTCTCTCATGGTTCAGCACTGCATTAGTTAGGCTAGGTGGTCCATGAGCTTCTGAGAGATTCTCGTGCCTCTGCCACTCCCATTGGCCTGCTGGGATTGCAGATGCCTGGTCCGACTCTGACTTTTTATCTGTTCTGGACATTTGAAGTTAGGCATTCACGTTTATGCAGCAAGTGCTTACCCACTGAGCCGTCTCCCCTGCCCTCCTTGGACTGCCCCTGGCTGCTGGATGTTCCCACTCACTCTGGAGGAGGGTCTTTCTCCTCAGTTAAGCCTTCCTGGAATGGTCCCTCACACTCATCCTCACATCCAATCCCATTGCCAGTCTTCATAATAGGAGGAAAAGATGAGGCATCAAAGGGAAAGAGAGACTAATTGCGAGGGGTAGGGGATATGACAGCCAGTGGATGTGAAAGGGAGAGAGTGGAGGTGGGGAGAAAGTAATCAGGTTTATTGTCTGTGATTGTGGAAGCTGTCAATAAAAATTTTTAAAAATGTCAGCCATCCCTGGGGGATGCTTTAAAAAGCCCATCTGTTTGGACTCTACTTGGCATTTTATCTCTGTCTTCATGGGATATTCTTGTCCTTACTTGAATTTTAGGCATAGTGAAGACCATTTGAAATGAAGGTTGATGGCCTTCTTTGGAGGAAATGTGAGAACCTTACAGCCTTTTTCAGTGAAGAACTCAGTAGATGCTCAGGGATGGCTTCTCTTACATTGCTGTTTTCTCATACACACAGACATCAGATTTGGGGTTGTGTGTCTTCAAACCCATAATCCCCAGGTTTTTATGTTTGGGAAAATTGTTTATTGCAAAGAACCAATTTTTTTTCCATACGATTTCCTCTCTCTGGTTCCTATACTTTGGTCCAACCTTAGCCTCAACTCGCAAATATCTGCCTCAGTTGATATTACTGTGGATTCTACTACCCAGTTACCCCACCCTTTTATCTCACTACTCACCTGGCTTTGCACATTATCTTTCGTAAAGAACATTTCATCTTTTCTAATCCACAGAAGTTTATAGATCTTATGTCCTAGCATTCTTTCTAAGGCTCAACTTCTGCAGTTCAAATAACTCCAATCTCTCCTTATAATGAGTGTGTGTGTGCATGTGTGTGCGCTCACGTGTGTGTGTGAGTGTGTGTGTGTGTGTGTGTATTTCCTTTAACTCAGGCTCATTCCTCAGACACTGTCCACCTTTTGTGAGATAGGTTCTCTCACTGGCTTATGACTTTCTTATTTACGCTAGACTGGTCACCCAGGGATCTACTTGTCTCCATCTCCACATTCATAGGATTACAAGCACATGCCATTTTACCTTTAAGTTTTGGGGGATAAACTCAGGTAGGTCCTTAGGATTGCAAGATGAGTACCTTCCTGAAAGCAACCTCCCTGGCTGGCAATAAGTATTTTGAAAAAACATCTTAATTAAATTTGAATTTTATTTGACAAAATCTTATGTTTGCTCAAACGACAACAACAAAGAAAATAAAACAAAAACAAAAACAGAACAGATATGGTAGATGGCTGTGGTGTTGAGAGGAGAGATGGTCTTTGGGGTTTTGCCTTTCCTCTAATAGGGACAGTCTTTGAGGTACATCAGAGCTGAAATGTGTGCTGTTAACTTCCTTTCAAGTAAGTGCCTTTAAGCATTAGGCAATCTGTTCAGCCCCCTTAATTTGTTTTCTAAAAGGCTCTCCAAGCTTTGGAAATTGTGGAAAAAGTCTACCTAGAAGTGGTTGGACTGCTTGGAACTGTCGGATTTATTTATTTTTTTGAACAAACAGAATTATAAGGTAATTCCATGATATGCGATCCCATGAATGTCAAAAGAAAGGTCATGAAAGCAACATTACTTCTTCAGGTCATCCAGGATGAGAAATTTCCATAAAAGAACTTGACATCTGCTTCCTGAGACAGATGCAGTTCTGGTAAATTTTATAATGGTGAGGTTTCATTTGGGACAGTTTTCGTTAAATAGCAAAAGCCTTTTCATCATTGCTTGGGGAAATCCAAAGATAAAAGACTTGAAGAACATGATTTATAAATGCAAAGTAGGCTGGCTCATTTACTGAATCACTATATAAACCTAGCACCCTTTGTGGTGTTTAGTTAATTACTGCCTAGAAAAAACCACACTCCCACCAAGCTGCAGAACTTGGGTTTTTAGTCAACCTGTTAAAATTAAGTGCTTGGCTGTCTTGACTGTTAGCCTTCCTGCTGAGCCCACTGAGGAACAGAGGTTGAATACCCAGCTATGCCTGAGGCAAGATGTTGATTACCTCCCAGTCAGAAGCAAAATAAACTATCTGCACACATATCAGAGAACAAAAGATTGGCTTTGAAGCAATTGGAGAACATTTCAATTAGATGGTCTCTTTCCCAGTTTTCTAAGCAAGATTGGCCCTGTCTTATCTATCTTAAATATTTGCCTATTGATTGTGAACTATTATAATGCATCCTGAAAGGATGCCAGTTCTTTATTACTTTTGTCTTTTGAGGGACAATCATTTTCCATCTGAAAAGATTAGGTGTCCTTTGAACCTGGAAAGTCAATGATCTCTTCTTAGTAGGCACTACTAATTTAGTATATACATATTCTTTTCTTGTTACTTTAATATTTATTTTGAATACACTATAAATCAAACCAACTGTGGCATAGGAGAAAATGGTCGGCATTTTCTTTAAAATATATTTGATTTATTCATTTTCAAGCAGAGAGAGAGAGAGAGAGAGAGAGAGAGAGAGAAAGAGAGAGAGAGAGAGCACCAGAGCCACAGAGCCACACCTTGTGGGTCTGGGTCCTGGGGAATCGAACCCAGGGCCTCAGGCACTGGAGGCAAGTGCCCCAACCGCTGAGCCATCTCTCCAGCCCAATGGTCGGCATTTTCTACCTTAAAGACTTTCATGATTTTCAAATTGCCTATAGTTCAAATACATAATATTCAATGTACAGTCTTTGAAATGATCTCAATTCTACCAGCTTTCCTATGTAGATTGCTCTATTCTAACTATGAATGTGAGAGTGAGCTACTGGAAATTCTAACTTCAACACAAATCTCTCAATCCAATCTGTTTGTGACACTTAACTCCTTCAGGCAAGTTTTATAGATTCCAAACCTGAACCCTTTCCCCTGAGTGGGATGTGTCTCTGGTGAGAGTTCAAACCTAGATGCTAAAACTGATTGGTCAAGGGCTGGAGAGATGGCTCAGCGGGTAAGGCACTTGCCTCTGGTGCCTAAGGCCCTGGGTTCAATTCCCCAGGACCCACATAAGCCAGACCCACAAGGTGGTGGCCCTGGTGCGCTCTCTCTCTCTCTCTCTCTCTCTCTCTCTCTCTCTCTCTGTATCTTTCTGCTTGAAAATGAATAAATAAAATATTTTTTACAAAAACTGATTGGTCAGGTATGGACCAGCCAGTTGTCTCTCTGACTTACCTTGCTAAGGTGTTAAAAGTCACTGAAACAATGTCCCTCCCTCTCTTCCCTCCATATGGCTTCCTAGAAGAAGTACTTCTAAATGTCCAGGCCTTAGGAAGGTAAGGCCTTCCCTCACCACAGCCTGATGGCTTTGGTTAGGGGGACGGGGGTCAGGATTTTTCCCGTATGAACCTCTTTCCTCAAGACGGGAGCCCTCTGTTATCTTTCTTTCTTCTGCTTATTTGGCTGAGCAGCACAGATTCTGCTACTTTGATAAAACCTCTCCCACGTGCTCGCCCCATACTGGTGGCTGGAGGACTCTGTAACTTTTCTTTTTAATTTTTTTTATTTATTCATTTTCAAGCAGAGAGAGAGAGAGAGAGAGAGAGAGAGAGAGAGAGAGAGAGCGCACCAGGGCCACCACCTTGTGTATCTGGCTTATGTGGGTCCTGGGGAATTGAACCAGGGGCCTTAGGCACTGGAGGCAAGTGCCTTAACCTCTGAACCATCTCTCCAGCCCTGTAACTTCCATTTTCTTTTGAATAAAGTCTCCCACTCCACCTTATCCTCTGCTGGTCTAGAATTTTAATTCTTTAACTTTATGGACAAGAATTCTGGTACTCCTTAAGTTCTGAGGTACATTCGAAGTATCTGTCTCTTTAAGTTCCAATCCCCAGCTCCCCTGTTACATGTTGATTTCCAATATTTTTATTTAATAGTCTTCTCTTCCAGTTGTGTAATGACCCCCCCACTAAGATCTGTCTCCGTTTCTTTACATCCAGACAAAGAGGAGTAACACTGCCTCAAGTTAATAAAAGATCAAATCTTAAAAAGTTTTCCACAAAAATGTCCATATGTGAATATGGTCATAAATCTTTATTCTTTTGCTGTGATTTTTAGATTACAAGCCAAATATCCACTCAAAAGTTTAAATAATGTAAGTTATGCTCTGAAAAGTAATTCTATTTTTTTTACTCTGTGTTACAGTGAAACTATTGATATTCATTCAAGATGCTCTGTTTTCTCATTTGCTGCTGTCATTGATTTTCCATGGATACTGTAATATATAAAATATGCCTGAGTTTTCAAACCTATACATGATGACCTGTCTTGCAAATGATATAATTTATTACTGCTCTGGAAAGAAATAAATATTCTAGTGCTAAAACATACATAGATAAACCGAAGCAGAAATAAATGGGAACAAGTCTTTCCCTTTATCCACTAGGGTAAAGCCATGGCTGATGTGTTAAGGATCTTCTATGTTAGACTCTGCTTTTATTTGCTTGGGCTTCTATATAACAAAGTCTTCCGCTGGGGAGAATATAAAGAATCATTTATTGCTCATAGTTCTGGAGGCTGGGTCATCCAAGCTGAAAACACCAGCAGATGTTGGATACATGGTTAGCACCTGTTCTGTTTCTTGCTGTGTCGTCACATGGTGAAAGGGACAAAGCACCTGTTTATAGCTTATTTTCTAGGGACACTAATTACTCCCCGTCTTTTAATAATATTGCGTTAATACTTAGGGTTAGCATATATGAATTGAGCACTAACAGTCAAGCTATTGCAAACTTATAGCAAAAGCTCTATCATGGTATTTATTCAGTAGTTTCTAAAGTTTTCTTTTTTAATATTTTATTTATTTATTTTTAAGCAGAGAAATACAGAGAGAGAGAGAGAGAGAGAGAGAGAGTGCACCAGGGCCACCACCTTGTGGGTCTGGCATATGTGGGCACTGAGGAATTGAACCCGGAGCCTTAGGCACTGGAGGCAAGTGCCTTAACCGCTGAGCCATCTCTCCAGCCCCTAAAGTTTTCTTTATTTTGTAAACATTTTATTAGAATGCTAACAGAAATTTTAAATATTGTTGGAGTATACTTTTTCATATGGTTACTTCCATTATTGAGCTGATGTCTCAAATGCTGTCCCCTTCAGTTAATTTCTGGTATCCTTCTTCTTGGGTTTTATGTACTTATTTTTATTTTATCACTTGTTTTTTAAACTTTTAAATGTTTATTATTAATGTTTGTACATGGATATAATGTAATATTTTTCAGTCACCGTTTTATCTTCATGTCTTTCACAAGTCTTTCAGGCTGGACAAAACTTTGTGTCTATCTTTCCCCTGGAATTTCAGCCTTCCTTCTGCCTGAAGACCCGCACTGCAATGTTTTCTGGACACTAGGAACTCTTTGCCCATTAATGCCAGTAACAGTTTAAAGCATGCTGTAACCATGCATCTCTTGCAACATCCTGCAGCTGCAAGAAGAGTTGCATAGTCACAGCATTCTTTTTCTGAGCTCGTGTATCATGCATTTCAACCAGATATTGACCCAAGATTAGGAGGAGTTTTGCAAGAAATATTGCCTTCTTAAAAGCTATTGCCTGCGCCTTGCTACGACTTTGATTTGCAGTCCTCTTCCTAAATACTGGTGAGATATTCAGGCTTTGCTTTGTTCTGAACTTCTGATTCTTCATGGAGACTGAAGAGGTATTTTCTAGAAAGGTCACGTGACTACTAGTTCACCCCTTGTGCTCATCTGCACAGTCCATCAGAGACTGATTTCACGAGGTAAGTATTCCAGGGCCCATTTATATTGTTTTATAAATAAAATACTGTGCAGATTTTTCTTTTGCTGTCTTGGAGTTCTGCCAGGGATCAAGGGCAGCTCCTTTCTGATCAACAATGCACAGTTTTCTCACTTGCTAATTAAAGCACTAGTGTCTTTAATACACCCTGTGAAATTTTGGAAGTGTGGAAGTTCTACTTGCTATTATGTTTTCCAAAGTACTAGCCATGCATGGTGGCTTAAGTCTGTAATTACAGTTTACCTTTATTACATAGTGAGTACCAGACCCCACCAAAGACCAAAAAAAAAGCCACAAACAAGCATGAGAGCACAAACAAACCCCACAAACACGAGAGAGAGAGAGAGAGAGAGAGAGAGAGAGAGAGAGAGAGAGAGAAGTGCCAAAGGAGATTATTGAGAAAATAGGAAATATCACCAATGTCCTGAATGTTTGTCAAAGCCAGAACTCCTTTATTGGCTCCATTCCATGATAGTTTACTTATTCTCATGCTACTCTGCTTTATAAAATTATTAAACTGGTATCTTTTGGATTTTCCCCATGAAAACTTCCAGTCCTCAAGTAATCTTTTCTTGGTTTATCAGTGAAATGTGTTTACCAGATATTCTGTTTATCAGGATCAGGTTGATTGTTGCAACTGGTGATGCCAGTTCATTCAGGAAAGCAATGTGTGTTGGACAAAGTGAGCTTATCAATACAACCCTGAAGTATGATGGAAGTCATATCAGGAAATTTTAGATGGTGGAAAAATGGATGGACAGTTAAATTCTCAAAGCTGAGGTCACTGATGAGATGGCATCATTCTGTATCTGGTTCATCAGAATGGTGACATCAGAGTTTTCTCAAGGTATGACAGGCAGTGCCTGTTTGAGGTCCTGATGTTAGACAGATTTTGTCTGGAAATTAGGACATGATTAGTTTTCAGGAAAGAGCATTGATCATTTTAAATAGCCATCAAGCAATAGAATAAGACCTGCAAACCTTACACACACACACACACACACACACACACACACACACACACACACACACACACACACACAATCACTGTTGTCTGAGATGGTTCAGCAGTTAAAGTCATAAAGCCTGCTAGCCAGGGTTCAACTCATCAGCCACTCACATAAGTCTAGATGGGCATTCATTTGCAGTGTTAAGAGAGCCTGGCATCCAACCCCACCACCCATACACATGGGCAAATAAATAAATTCATAACTTTTATAAAGTCTGATTTATATAAAATCTGGCATCAAACTTTTTTTTAAATATATATTTATTGTCCATAATGAGTTACATTATTTAGTGGGCAAACCATGCGTTGTTATCCCGAATTCCCCAATTCCCCCCCTCCCCATCCCTGAAGAAACTATTTCACATATCCCAGGCTGGCCTCAAACTTACTATGTGGTGGGGGATGACATTGAACTTTTGCTGGGATTCCAGGTTTAGCCCCATTCCTATCCCTTTGCAGGGGCCATGGAGAATTTGCTGGAATAGTCACATTATGGTGGTTTCCCTATCATCAGGCTTGTTGCCAAGAACAAAGCGCATGATTACAAAATCAGAGACTTGCTGTAGATTCTTCTGAAATTCAAACGCCTCAATCCACCCCACTCTCAGCCCACCCTCTTTAGAAGGCATAGAAGTATTTCAACAGCATTTTCAATTTCCTCCTGCCTTTCCCTTATAACTTCTGTGTGTCCGTGTCTTGAATAGACTCTGCAATGTCCTTTTCCAGGTATTTAGGCTTGGGTTACTTTTACTCATTATTTTTTTCTGGAAGCAAGTTTCCTTCTAAAACTTTTAATCCAAATTTTATTTTTTCTGAACAGTGACATCCTCACCTAATTAATTCATGCAGCTACCCTAATAATTTCACCGTTCAGGACAGTTGACAATTTTGTACAAAAGGCAAAATTTCTCTTTGAAGGTTTTAATTTCTCTAGTCCAGGAAGATAATTTGAATATGTCATAGTGAGCTGGGATATCTTTCAGCATAAGGAGATGGTTTGGGGATTTCATTACATTATTTGTGAGTTACTAACTTATGAAATATATATATATATATATATATATATATATATATATATATATATATATATATATATATATATATATATATAAAGAGTACCTTAGAGTGATAGGAACTTGGAAGAGTTTTTCTGCTTAAAACATTTCCCAGGAATAATGACAGATTCAAGGAGTGGATTTTAGTTAATTTCTTTAAGTCTTTTAAGGGGAGAAACATAGGAAAGAGTGGATGACTCCCATTGCCTGAATTAAAGTGGAATTCATATGGGCATGAGACTGGCTGGTTTATTAGTTGCTTAATTCAGCATCTAACTTTACATATAATGGAAACAAAATAAATTACAGCTATTATTTTTGGGACTTATACTGTTACCTTTTATTCCTCTAGATTAATTTTAAAATAATTTGATGAAATTAGAGAAACAAATCACTGCAAATATGTCAACACAAATTGCTGCATAATTACAAACGCCAAGGTAAGTCTCACAATCAAGCCTGCTAAGGAAAGGGGAGGGGAGGAAGAACTCGGAAATAACTGATTGGAAATAAGCAAAGTAGAAAATAGAGACAATCGTTTGCTAAACTTAGAAAAATCTCCATTTTTGAAGAAATCAATATGATAATCTAAAGCATCCCCTGTACTGGAGAGGTCCACAGAGGCACCTGGAGAGACTGTACGGCTTCTTTGTGGTGCTCTGTATCTGAAGTGCTAACTCCTAAACCTTCCGTCTGTGTGTGGCACACACGTGGGCTGATGTGACGACATAGAAGAGAGATTTTGAATAGTAAATTCTTCTCAGAATTCTTCTTATAGATAAACGTTTCCAAATCTGTTAACTATTTGGAGGAGACAGACTCTCCAATTGAATGGGAATAGAAGGAATGACTTCCAGACTCAGAATTGAAGGTGACAGGACAGAAACATGGTACAATTACCTTGAGGAGTCCTTCTTTCTTTTCTTTTAGTTTTGTTCCAGGAAAATCCATTAGACTGCCACAATTCATGCTTGTTATTTGTTGAGTGAGCCCTGCTGAATCCTTAGAAGACGTGGGGGTCAACTTAACTTGAGTGACTGCCTTGCAAAGGGCAGAGGTGTTAATATAACTTTGACCCATTACTCAGGAAAGCACTTAACAGATTCAGCCTCTGAATGATTCAATTAGTTTAACCTACCTGCCCTTTTTAGCAAAGAAAAGCTCTGCCACCGTGGTCGTGGCTTTAGACCAGCCCCTTTGTCTACATTCTGCACAGAAGAGAGTGTGTCCAATCTGAGTGCTTTCATGGGACAGACTTACTAAGGGTGCAAGAAATAAATAAGGATTGATGTTGGGAAGATGGTTGATGGCTTATGAAATGATTTAAACAATTGTATTATGTATACAATTAGGCAATAATGTACTAAAACAAAAAGGTGGGGTCACCGAAACAGAAACCCAGCATCTTGTATCAGTAATTTGATGGCTTTTGTGTTTACTAAAAAAAAATCAACAAAAAATACAAAAAAAAAAAACCCATCAATTCCCAGCCCTTCTCTCTGCGTAGCAATTTTAAGGCAGTTGAAAATCACGTCTGGTCTGTGAGTTCCACTTGAATCTACTGCTGATTGGAAAAGCTCATCTTGAATCCTTAGTGTTTATTACAGATTCTTTCCCATCTGAAGAATCAATACTAAATGCAAGCAGAGACAGATAATATTTCATACTTGGTATTTGGAACAGTGGGATATAATTACTCGTTGGTATTTTTTTCAAGCAATAGAAAATTATAAGGCAAAAGAAATGTGAAGATTAAATAGCTTTTCAATTATAGAGATGGGGTCTCGTGGACACCAAAATCCTTGATAAAAATACAAAAAATCTTTTGAAACAAACTAGCATTGTTAGTCATGTAAAAAAATGAGAAAAACTACTTTGTCTCTTTACTTCAAAAAGTTCCAAGAATGGTAGAGGTAAGAGATGCTTGAAAAGTGATAGCATTTTCAAAAATTCTTCTTGAAAAGAGGGATGATGATAGCTGTTTACTTTTTATATAGCTTAATATTTGGCGCAAATTTTTGGAAATTGACTAGTTCATACTCAATTTGATAAGCTTTAAAAAATGTTTCCATTTTCATGTATTCAATTCAATGAATATTTATCTACGCTTTCCATGATCTGTCAATTTGCAAGGCACTGGGAACACAAATGGTCTCAGTTTCATTAAATTATTCCTTTCAAAATGTTTTCTCTGAAGACACACTGGAAGAAGTTTCCAGCTAAATAGTTTGATGGAATAAAGGGACAGAGTAACAAAACACTGAGTTTTATTTGGATTTAAACGCCTCTATCACAAGTCCTTCAAATCTGTTTTCAGGTCATGTCACAGATTAAAGTGTATCCCAGCTGAAAAATGTATTTTGAAAAATCATCATGTAGCTCTTATTCATGCATTCGTATAGAGTTGAAACTTAAGATAGAAAGCGATCTAAAGTTGTGTTTTGAAACCATTCTTTTTTTAATATTTTATTTATTTATTTTCAAGCAGAGAGAGAGAGAGAGAGAGAGAGAGAGAGAGAGAGAGAGAGAGAGAGAGAGAGAACACCAGGGCCACCACCTCGTGGATCTGGCTTATGTGGGTCCTGGGGAAATTGAACCCGGGGCCTTAGGCACTGGAGGCAAGTGCCTTAACCGCTGAGCCATCTCTTCAGCCCTCCAGATGCTTTATGAGAGTACTTGGGAACCAAAACCAAGACCAGGCTTTGCAAACAAGTGCCTCTAACTGCTGAGCCATCTCTCCAGCCCTTTTTTTATTTTTGTATTTTTAAAATATCTCATGTATTCCTTATCTTTTAAGGATAGCACTTATTGCATATAAAATCCATCTCAATTGAAATCTAGGACTTACTTCATCTGAAATGCCTTACTACTTATAGCTTCAGACTCAAGGGGAGTTCTGGGGAAACACTATCTGACTCACTTTGAATACATTACCCTGTCATATATCAAATTTCTAAATATATTAGAGTTTACTTGTGGACTTTCTAGATGCTCCCCACTAGCCAGCCTGTTTTAGGAGCTTCCTAATAGCATAATGTACAAGGCTCCCTGGAAAATTATTTTAAAATCCAATAGGACTAACCCCAGATATTATTCTCTTTTTTCCCCTGAGATTTTCTTACACTTATTGAGTACAATTTTCATGTTAACTTTCAAATAAAATAGTCTCCTTCTAGAAACAAATCCATGTGTCATTTTGTGGAAATCTTTTAAAATGTCTAAATTAATTAAGTTAATTTGACGTCCTGGTGCTTTGCTAAGAACTCATCCATTATCGCTGCTTCAAGTATCCTGGCATGACGACAGCAAATGATTTTAGTGTTAAAATTTCACCTGTTTTTATTGCTATTTCTCACTTGTGAATTGCAATGCACTTCGGTTTTTGTGTATTTGTGCTTTCTCCTCACTGTATTTTAACCTTTTGTATGCTATTGGATTACCTTTTCCAGACAGAAAATTATATATTTAATTTGGTTAGTATTTAAACTTAGTTTATCAATATAGTTACGTGCTGCTTTTATTTTATAATTTTTAATAAACATCTTTCATATGAATGTTTATACATTGTATGAGCAAATCTTGTGAAGGTGTCCCCTTTTCCCTCCTCTCTGTCACCTACCCACTGGGGTCCTTCCTTGGTGTGCATTCTGGATTTGTCCATAGGTTAGGGGGTTATGAACTACACAAGAGGGAGCCAGTTTTTCCTTGTTTCCTCTTTTTTTCCTTCCCCCTTTGAGCATTGTTGCATAGTGGATATTCACCTCTATTATGGATCTTTCTTTCATTCTTTCTGCCCCATCTTCTGCTCAGTTCTCTGAGTCATGGTGGGTAAGTTTTGAGTTTGCTTTGTTGTTGAGATCTTAAGTATCTCTGGATCTTTGCCCTGGGTTGTGTTGGGTATCATTGGTGTCTGTCTCCTTTGACCTTTCATGGGTTATCAGACTTGCTGTGGTGATTGGTCTCCTGTTTGTCTCGTCACTTTCTCATAGGTTTCATCTGGGCCCTGTGTGAAGGC
>PVHP010043487.1:0-14487 GCA_004024765.1 Zapus hudsonius
AGAAAGAGGGGCTGATGGGTTCCTCAGGAGCAGAAAAAAAGGAGCGAGGCAGAAGAGTTGGAGGCTGGAGGTGGGGGGGAGGGGCTACGTAATAACCCCTAGACCGGCAGAGAAAGAAAAGAAAAAAAAAGACAACAAAAAATAAAAAGAAAAAGTAAACAAGGAAACAGAGTAGCAAGGTCCTGGGAGGGCGGGGCTGGAGGCTGGAAGCCCAGGGGAGGTCAGACTGGCGAAAGAGAAAGCTAAAAAAAAAAAAAAAAAAAAACCAAAGGAAACAAGGCAACAGACTAGTGAGGGAGGGGCGGGGCAGACGCACTGGAGGTCGGAAGCCCAGGGGAGGGGCTATGTACAGTCAGCCAACGGAAAAAAAAATAATATAAGAACTAAAATAAAAGGAGAAAAACCAAAAAGTTGAAAATGAGAGACACACAAGGGCCCGGGAGGGACGGGATTAGATGCACAGATCACACAGAGGGTGGGAGGGACAGGGAGGGATCCCGAAGGAAACTGGCAGAGGCCGAGGAAAAGCCTCTGTTGGCCGGCAGGCTGAGGCTGCTCTGGCCGGGCTTGCCGGTTCCTGACAACTCACTGCCCCCGGCAAGTGCTGGTCCTCGATGGAGGCTTCCAGTGGTGAGAATCCTGTGCCGGGAGGTGTCTGGAGCTCAGAGCGTGACCACAGCTTGTGTCTGTGACCTGGATTCCCGCTGAAAACCCTGACCCTTGTTTCCCGAGGTACACTGCATGTCTGCTAGTCAGCCATCTTGAACCCCTCTCCCCAGAATCACTTTTCTAGGTGTTTTTGTTTTTTGAGGTTATCCCTCTATTCCAGGCTGCCTGGAACTCATGGCAATCCTCCTGCTTTCGCTTCTGTAGCACTGGGGTCACAGGTCTGAGTCACCACACCCTGCCCCTCCATATCCACTGATCTAGTTCAGCCACTGATTGGCTAGAGAGGAGATCCCACATCCATTATTACAGTGTTTCTCCACCAAGGAGCTCACTACACCATTGTACCTGCACAGATGCTTATGTGGAGGTTAGGAGGGCAGGGCAAAAGCGGGCTGCTGGGAGTCCAGCTCTCCTCCAGGGGGCATGAGTGAGGTCAGCAGAGGGTTACAGCTCTGATCTGGTTCATCATAAATTCAGATGAAGCTGAGGAAACAGATGGCCCTTCCCATTCTGTGTTTTGAGCTAAGCCAGGAGCACATTTAATATTCTCTCATTTGCTTGTGGCAGGCA
Source organism: Zapus hudsonius (assembly GCA_004024765.1). Classification (NCBI taxonomy): domain Eukaryota; kingdom Metazoa; phylum Chordata; class Mammalia; order Rodentia; family Dipodidae; genus Zapus; species Zapus hudsonius. The sequence continues at coordinate 1,240 of PVHP010043487.1, forward strand.
ACAGTAGAGCCATTTCACAAGGAGAGAACTTGAGGATCAGCGAGGTTAAATAAACTTGCCCAGAGACACAAAGCTCTTAATGTGTATGTGGATAAGGGCTGCTTTTGCCTGCCTAGCATCCTTTCTTCTTTTCTTTCTACCTTTTTTTTTGAAATAGATCTTTATTTTATTTATTTGCTTGAGAGAAAGAAGCAAAAAGGGCCTCCAGCCACTGCAAACTAACTCCAGACACATGTGCCACCTTGTGCATCTGGCTATATGTGGGTACTGGGGAATCGAACTCTGGTCCTTTTGCTTTGCAGGCAAATGCCTTAACCACTAAGCCATCTCTCCAACCTCTTTCTTTCTTTCTTTCTTTCTTTCTTTCTTTCTTTCTTTCTTTCTTTCTTTCTTTCTTTCTTTCTTCTTTCTTTCTTTCTTTTTTTCTTTTCTTCCTTCCTTCCTTCCTTCCTTCCTTCCTTCCTTCCTTCCTTCCTTCCTTCCTTCCTTCCTTCCTTCCTTCCTTCCTTCTTTTCTAAGGTAAGGTCTCACTGAAGCCCAGGGTGGCCTTATACTCACAGTGATCCTACCTCTGCTTCCTAGTGCTGGGATTAAAGGCGTGTGCCACCACGCCCGGCTTCATCTGTCGACAACAGCACTCTTTCCTGAGTTGAGGTGGGATCAATTCTCCCTCTTGCCCAGCCCAACTTCCCTTCAGGAGTGTACATGTGACCCAGAATTGATGAGTCAGCACCCTCACTGAGACCCCTGTAACTGTTAGCACAGAACTCTTTCCTTCCTCTGTTCATCTCAAGCGTGGAGATCATGTGCTTCTGCAGCTGCTGGGGAGACCTTGTTCTCAGAAAGCCAATCAAGAAATCACCAGAGTAGAAAAAAAAGGAGACAGATTTCCATGGTATCCTCTGAGCACCTGGATCTGTCTCTGAAATCAAAACAAGTGTCTGAGCTTTGCAGATACAAGAGCCAATGCACTCCCTGCTTATAGAGCATAAGATTTGATTAATGTGATCAAACACTGGAAATTGAACCCAGCTTTGTCTGACCCCCAAAGCTAATGCTCTTTGTACTGTGCAGAGTGGCTTCACAGAATACAGCCCACACTGAGCCTGGATTCTCAGAGTGCAGAACAAGTCATAATGAGGTCAACAGGTTGATGACACTTTTGCTACCGGCCTGATGCCACAGTCATCCTCCCCATCAGATTACATGCGTATCACCCTCAGATTGGTGGAGAAGAAATCTTCTCTTGATATCTGGGTCCCCATCACATCCTAGGGTCTTGGCCTGTGAAGCAACTCACCCAAGGTGGTACAGGTGCCTGCAGGTACCATGCAAGAAGTGCCTGGTACATGATACAAACAGGTCTCTAGCAAGAAAAAAAAAAAAACTAGCTGCCTCCAATGCAATCCAAAACCCCCCATCCCATAGGCTGGTCCAGCAAACCCACTGAGGGTTGTTTTACTTGCACAGATGCAGAGGTGGACATTAGGAGGGCAGGGCAGAAGCCCAGCTCTCCTCCACGGGGCGTGAGTGAGGTCAGCAGAGGGTAACAGCTCTGATCTCGTCCATCATAAATTCAGATGAGGCTGAGGAAACAGATGGCCCTTCCCATTCTGTGTTTTGAGCTAAGCCAGGAGCACATTTAATATTCTCTCCTTTGCTTGTGGCGGGCAAGAGTAGAGCCAAATATTGGGTAGCTGACCTGCAGAGTTGAAAATATCGTGGTCAGCTCTGATGTGGACAACATTGAGGTCGGAAGCATCGGGGCCTTGCAGAGGTAGGCAAAACCAAGGGTCTAGGGAGGTCCCAATTCCTCAGACAGTCATCTGTAGAAAATTACAAGCTCTTTCAAGTGCCATTGAACATAAAGTGGAGTTTAACTGTGTTTCCAGTCTTACTTATTGAACTGAGTATAGGTATATAGGATATATAGGTATATATAGATAGATAGATAGATAGATAGATAGATAGATAGATAGATAGATATGATAGGTATATAGGAATTTGTTCTATTTTTCCTTATCTTTCTTAAATATTTTAAATATTGCTTGTCATATTTAAGCAATATTTAAAGTTTCCCTGTGGTTTGGGGACAGGGAGGAGGGAAATGGAGGAACCATCACAAGACTTTCTCATATAATGTATCTAATTATTGACAATAAATATGGACAAACAATGTTTCTGGGAAAACGTTGCTGGGAGATTGGTTTGGATTGCCATTATAGAGCACCATAGACTGTGGGGCTTAAACAATGGACACATACTTTTCCTCTTGGTTCTGGATTCTTAGAAGTTCAAGATAAAGGCACACCAGCAAGACAAGCTAGGTAGGTTTTGTTTCAAGGCTTTTTCTCTTGGTTGGGAGCTGGCCACCATCTTTCTCTGTTTCTTTTAGTTTGTATAAGTAATGGGTTCTTAGGAATCCCTTAAGGCCCTTCATCTCTGTGCCTTCACTTCAGCTAACTTCTATATGGGTCTTAGCTCCAAATATAATCATATGAAAGGTTAGGGTTTTAACCTGTGAATTTGGGGCAGGGGGCCACAGAGATGCTCTGGAGAGCCTCATTCAAAGGAAAACACTCTTTTCAGGTATCTGCAGGTGGCAGGCTGCTTCCCTTCCGCAGTGCAGGCTGAGGCCCTTTGCAGTGATGAGGACTGATGTTTTCTGGACCCACGCTTCTACTGCTTTGCTGTCTTGTTACAGGGCAGATGGTAAAGTTTGCTCTTTTGCCTTAGTGGAGCTGGATGCTCGGCCTTCCTTGTTTCAAGACAAATACATGTGGTAAGGTTTGTGGTATCCCAGTTGGGAAAGCTAAATTAGTTAATTGAAAAATGAAAAATAGGAAAATTAAACCAGCAAGTTCTCCAAACATATTGAGCCAATTTAAAACCCAGGTTAACATTGATTTATTGTTTTAATAAGATTCCTATGTAAGGAAAAATGACTGGCCTGCATTATAAATAAATGTGGAATGAATTTATTTGGCTCCAACATATATGGGAGCAACAGGGTAAGCAACTCCTTGAGCTTTCTGTATTTTTTTCTCATCTTCAAAACCTTTGGGCCTTAAATGCTACTTTTCACTAAGATAAATGTCCAAAGAATAATGTGGTCCTTGGAGTATTTTGTTTTTCAAAAATGATCCATGAAATTACCTCAGAGCTTGGATGATGGTCTGGGACAGGCACTGGCCCTCAGTTCTCCAGCCAGGACCTTGCCAGGGCTGCAAGAGAAGCTGCACTCTCAGGAGACCCCACAGTAGGACAGCTGGGCCACCTCAACCTTAGCACCTGCTAAACATGGGTCATCTTGTCAACAAGAAGTGCCAGGGAGGGCAGGCTCCAGAAGGGAGTAGCTCCTTGCCCTCCTCCATGACTCAAGTCCACATCCCATTTAGCAGAGTTATGGCCATGGGCACTGGGTTCTGTCTTCAAGCCTTCTGGAAGGTGTGGTTGTGAGAAGCTGTGTGCACTAACATCTGGTAACACAAGTACCCCAAACTCATGGCCAAGTTATAGACACTGGATAGCTAACCTGCAGAGTTGAAAATACTGTGGTCAGCTCTGATGTGGACAACATTGAGGTCGGAAGCATCGGAGCCTTGCAGAGGTAGGCAAAACCAAGGGTCTAGGGAGGTCCCCAATTCCTCAGACAGTCATCTGTAGAAAATTACAAGCTCTATCAAGTGCCATTGAACATAGAGTGAAGTTTAACTGTGTTCCCAGTCTTACTTATTGAACTGAGTGATAGGAATATAGGCATTTGTTGTATTTTTTCCTTATCTTTCTTAAATATTTTAAACATTGCTTATCATATTTAAAAAATAAAGTTACACTAAAAACAAGACATTGGGGGCTGGAAAGATGGCTCAGTAGTTAAGTGCTTGCCTAAAAAACCAAGTTATTGGGCTGGACAGATGGCTCAGCAGCTAAAGGCGCTTCCTTGAAGAGCTTGACAGCCCAGGTTCAATTGATTCCCCAATACTCACATAGAGCCAGATGCATAAAGTGGTCTGGAGTCTGCTTGCAGTGGCAGGAGGCCCTGGCATTGCCATACCTCCCCCTCTCTGTCTCTCTCTTAAATACATAAATAAAAATAGTTATTAAAAATAAAATAAATCAGGTGTGGTGGCACATGCCTTTAATCCCAGCACTTGGGAGGCAGAGGTAGTAGGATCGCTGTAAATTCAAGGCCATCCTAAGACTACATAGTGAATTCCAGGTCAGCCTGGGCTAGAGCAAGACTCTACCTCAGAAAACCAAAATAAAATAAAATAAAATAATTTAAAAATTAAATAAAAAATAAGAGTTTAAGGAAGGACAGTAGGAATATATATATTCAAACTTAAGATGCCTGGTGAATTTGAGGGAGAATTCCAGAGAGGATACTTCTGATCCAGGACTTCTAATGTTTTGAATCTTTGCCCAGGACAAAAGAAATAGAATCCCTCAGCTGCCTTTTGAAAGGTAGCAGCAGACCTCTCTTCTTCTTTAGACCTAGTAGTACAGAAAAGTTACGGCTTTTGTTGTTTTGTGCACAGAGTTTACTTAACCCTCTGAAAATTCATTGTCATTCACACATTTCCTGCACACAGACAGTTCCAGATAGGAGATACTGGTCTTTATACTCTATAGGGTGAAATCTGGACACATCCCAGGAGGAAGCTGAGTACATCCAGGGAGGAGGTGTGGGGACAGGGTCAGAAACAATGACATCTTACCTCACACAACTTTCCTCCCCACCAGAAAGACTGTGCTCACTATGCCACTGTTTAGCAACCTAGGTTGTATCGGAGATATGATAAAATTAATTGGGAATGGGCATTTTTGCTGGTTTTCTATTGGAATCAGATGATGTTGTGATAATAACATTCAAATTTACCCCAAAGCCTGTTAAACTCAGATGCTTTTTATCACGTATATTTTTTAAAAAATTAACTAAAGGTTAAACTATTACCATGTGAGAAGGCTGTAAAACTTGACATTAACAAGAGGTCATCATCCCAGAAAGCTGGCAGCACCATTACTCATCATAGAGATGGAAAGGAAAGGAGGCATATAGCTTAATGCATTTAATGAAGGTAAAAAGACAAACAAACATCAACTCATCACTCTTCTGCCTGGGGGAGGGCATTATTCCAGTCAGTGAGGCTCCTAGCTGTGCAAAACTGCAGAATCAAGAGACAAGGGGAGGTAATTCTAGAGTCTGAAGCATGTCCATATGTAATTGGCCTTTCACAAGCAAGATTGGCGATGGCTGCTGAATACAAGTATGTCGTCACCCTGGGAAGCTTGGAGACCTGAGGGGGACAGTCAGAGGCAGAACTTTCCTCCCTCTTTCACTCTCTCCTCAGCCCCCTTCCCCTCCTGCTCTTCCTTCCTCTGGCTGTTCTTCAAAGCGCTGTTGGCAGGTTGCTTCCAGCTGGGACAGCTGCCAGGTTTCTAGATGGAGGAGCCAGGCCACAGCTGTGCTGGTAGAGAGAGGGAGGGAAGGAGGAGCCAGGAAGCCCTGATTCTCCCTGTGAAGCTGCGGGATGTTTGGACACACAGGGGCCACTGAGGCTTCAAATAAAGAGGAGCACAGTGACAGTGACCAAGGTGAAGGCATCGCCATGCAGAGCAGCCCAGGGAGGGCTACACCTGTTTTAAACAAGCCCTTTTGGGGAAAACCCCCTCACTTGCTGATGCTGTCTGTAGTATCCCTCCAACCAAACTGTAATGCTTCCTGCAACCATCGCATAATCTTTGTCGCCTAACCCCAAATTGGAAATCTTTGAGAAGGCGGCCAATTTTCAAGGGCGAGATGCCAGGTTTCTATAGAATTAAATGAAATGGAGAACTGGCAAAGCGAAGGTGACAAGGGAATGTCTGTAGTCATCTATGTCTTGGATCCAAAACACATTATTCTTTCCTCAGGAAATCAGATGAGTCGTGACTAAGCAGCGTACTGGTGGAAGCCTGCAAGGTTTCCCTCCCCAATCTTATGATTTCTCAAACTTGTGATTTCTCAGACTGATGAAGACAGGAATCTTCACGACTATTATTATTGTGATGGGCAAAATACAGCCTTCCTTCTCCTAGTGACCACAGCCTACTGCATGGAACCTCTGTACATGTTACTTTTAGCGATCAAATGCCTCTCCAGCTGTGAGTACGGATTTTAATTTGGGAGATTACTCAGGATCATCTGGGTGCTCTCAATATCATCACAGGGGGACTCATTAGGGAGATGGGGGAACAGGTCAATCAGTGTCCGTGGTAGGATGTGAAGCAAACATGACCAGCCATTGGTGAATTTGTAGATGGCAAGGGATCATGAGCCATGGAATGAGGAAGGCCTCTAGAAGTTGAGAAAACAAACAGATTTCCTTCCAAAGCCTCCAGAAAGGGACATAGCTCCATTGTTATCTGGATATCACCAGTCCAGGAAGTCCCGACTGGGCCCTGGCCACTAGAACTGCAATCACTATGTGTTGATTTAAGCAATTTAGTTGCTGATAAGGTCATTGAAGCAATAAGAAACTAATACAATCTCAATGAAATGTCAGATTTGCAGCTTAAAACTCCCATATTTCAGTTTGTATTAAAAACTCCTCCACACAGGTCTAGGGAAATGGCTTAGTATGCATGTATGAGGGCCAGAATTCAGATCCTACTACCTATGTGAAATCTGGGCTTGGTGGCCGGGCCTGTAATCCCACCACTGGGGAGGTGGAGACAGAATCCCTGAGTCTTGCTGGCTAGTCAGTCTAGACAAATGGATGAGCTCTGTTAGGGAGAGACCCTATCTAAAAAAAATAAGGAGGAGAGTGGTCAAAGAAGACAGCAGCCATCAGCTTTTCCCCTACACACATGCACAATCTCAGGTAATGCAGCCACACACATATGAACATGCATACACATGTACACATGAAAAATAATAAAAACTATTCCACTTAGAACAGCCCTGTGCATTGTGGGAAGATCTGTTTTCCTTATCATTTGCTGATGTTGTGGTGCACCTAAAATTACACTGCATTTTCCATGCAACCATCTCATATTTGAGGAGTGGGCCAATTTCCAAGGTAAGATGCCAGGTTTCCCAATGCAAATCTAGGGAACTTCCTATATAGAACATTACTTTCAGCTGGGCGTGGTGGCACACGCCTTTAATCCCAGCACTTGGGAGGCAGAGGTAGGAGGATCACCGTGAGTTCAAGGCTGCCCTGAGACTACATAGTGAATTCCGGGTCAGCCTGGACTAGAGCGAGACCCTACCTCAAAAAACAAAAAAAAAAAAAAGAATATTACTTTCTTAGTTCCTTTTTTTTTGAAAGGGAGGTATCAAATTCTGCTTTCATTTTATAGGCAAGGTAGGTAGACATGGAGCTTTTGTTTTTGGTGTGTGTGTGTTTGTGTATGTGTGCATGTGTGCTATGGTTCACATGCCACAGCATACATGTGAAGGTCAGAGGACGATCTTAAAGTGTTTATCTTCTCATTCTGCCTTTTAAAAAAATACATTTTGATTATTTGCAAGCAGAGACAGACAGACAGACACACACACACATACACACATTGTACACAAAATGGGCACACCAGGGCCTCCAACCACTGCAAACAAACTCCACATGCATGTGCCACCTTGTGCATCTGGCTTTACATGGGTACTGGGGGATTGAATCCAGGTGCTTAGGTTTTGCAGGCAAATGCCTTAAATGCTAAGCCGCCTCTCCAGCCTGAAGATTGGGGTTTTTATAAAGTCTAAAACACTAGACATAAATGTTCTGTAGGCCGCCTACAGGTCAGTCCAATAAGACCTTGACTCTTGTGCCTGCTGTTCTTGGAAACAAGCAAATGTCTAGATAAAACTCTTGGTTTTACTATCTCTAGATGCTGAGATCCATTAGTGATTCAGCCTTCAGAAATAGAACATCAGTCATGTTAATATCTTCAGAATTTCACCATCAACAACTGTCATGGTTTGATGCAGGTGTCCCCCACAAACAAATGAATGTGTTCTGATAGATCGATCCTCAGCTGATGGCAGTTTGGGTTTTACAACTTCGATGAAGCTGTGTTGTTGGGGGCGGGCTAATGGGGGTTATAAGCCAGCTTCCCCTTGCCAGTATTTGGCACGCCTTCCTGCTGCTGTTTCCAGTGCTTTGGCAGAGGTGATGTCCAGCCCTCTGCTCATGCCATCATTTTCCCTGCCAGGATGGAGTCTCCCCTTGAGTCCATAAGCCTAATAAACCTATTCCTCCACAAGCTGCTTTTGTTTGGGTTCTTTCTGCGCAGCAATTAGGAAGCTGACCATAACAACAACTAAATCATGATCTTTCATTTTCCCAGCTCTCACACATGAAAAGAAACAAAGGCACCAAGTAGCTGAATTACTCAGGCTAAGCTACTATTTCTAAGAGCTCGTTTCAATTTGACCTCACCTTTTTTGGGTTAGTGTGCATTCTACATGGAATGATCTCTGAGTGTGAAAGGTCCTGGAGTGCAGGAAAATATTTAAGAAACACCAACCTCACATGGGAATGTAATCACCCAATTTGGTGTCTTGCTAAGATGGCTTTAGAACGTATTTCCAGCAGAAGGTCTTTGTGAGTCAATTATGAATCAGTTGCAAGGAATCCCAGGCTCCCAGTGGTGCACAGTCAGAGGAAATGCAGATAAGATGGGATTTGTAGAGACTGGTGCAGGAGGGACCATCCAGCTATACCCTGACTCTCTAGGAAGAAGACCAGTCCCCATAAGTAATACACCGAGAATGTGGTAAGCTTCGGTGTAGCCCAGGCTTGTATTCATGGCATCTCCAGATGGAGGGGATACAATGCCTCCCAAGAAGGAATAAAATGCATGTGGATGGAAGCAGACTTTCAAGTTCAGGTGGTACAAAAACAGTGCATAGTGTCACAGGGAGTAAGAGCTAAGCAGGCTATCATGGCATTGAACTACAGGGCTGGGATTCATAGCAGGACCAAGAAGGAAGGAGGAGCTCACAAAGCAGGATACAGTCTCCAGAATTCCTTTGTTTTATGGGCTATGCACAGAGAGACAGTCAAGAAAGCAGCATGAAGCACCAAGCTTGGGACATAATTCTGAAACTCATGCAGGATGGGTGCAAAGCCCCTGGGCAATGCCCCAGCTTGATTGGCCCAGGCACTGGCTGGTGGACCTTCCAGTGAAAATCAGAAGTCAGTCTGGGCTGTTCAGCAGAGTGAAGGGCGATGTGGGAGCGTCACTGGAAACTGCAGTTGGCTCTGAGATAGGAAGTTACAAGGATTCAATCTTTAAGCCACTCACTCTGTTCTCGTGGACATCACAACAAAGTGAGCTTGAAATTAAACTTGGAAAAAGTTAAAACAACTCCCTTGCAGGTCCTGCATTTGCTTGCCCCACCCCCCACCCAAGGAGTCCAGCATCTCAAGGAGATGCTTCCAGAGAGGAAGGTGAGGAGGAGGGTCCGGTGCCGAGGAAGCACACGATCTCTGAATCAGAGCCATAGTGGAAAAGGCTGCAGAAAGGTCCAACAGAGACAATGAGCCATCACTGTTCAGGGATCTCTGAAGGACAACCTGATGCTGCTAAGGAGGCCAGTGGAGATCCAGGCAGGAGGCCATTAACAATCCCAGCTGTTTGAGACATCAGGCAGCTACATCGGTATCAGGCAGCACCAGCCTCGGCTGACAGGGAAGAAAGCAGCATGAGGAAAGCAGTCAACTCTTGTCCCTAGGGTGGCAAGAAGGGGGTTTTTGTGTCACATGAGAGGCCTTTTAGATCCAGGTCTGATAGATTTCTAAAAACAAGGGGGCTAATTGTGCACTTTAATTTATGGAGTGAGGTGCACTGGAGTGAATTCTGCAGGGGATTTCTTTGGGGTTCCATTATTTGAGCTCAGAAGATGATGTCAAGAGGAGGGGAGGACAGGAGGAGGTTGGGAGGAGGTGGAAGACCATTTTCAGAGTGTACACTTTGGAAATGATGTAGCTGATTAGCAATCTCCTTGCTAGCCTCTGATGGTTCCTATTTCTAAGATTTTCTTTTCTGTTCTTTCCCACCATCTTTTTAATACAGCTCTGATATGCCAGGGGACAGAAGGTAGTTGGGAGAAGCAGACAAGGTAGGCACAGTTGTTAGAGAATGAGTGGCCCTAGGGGACACACTAGGACAAACACTGATCTTAAACTTCAAGGACAGTGCCTGTGGCCCGTGTAAGACTTGATCACCAAATTAAGGAACAGGTCAAACAGTGATTTCTTCCTTTTCCTCAGTTTCCCTTGGCTTTGCTTTCATTAACCTACCTGTTGTGAAAAAGTACACAGAACTTTGCGAATAAAAACGTGGCATACAAATATGCATGTGCCATGTCTCTGGGGTGTCCAGGAAACAGAATCTAAGATGGATTGCATGCAGATGGTTTGCTGGGGAGTGTCATCCATGGAGGAGTGAAGGAGGCCAGAATGAGCAGTGGAAGAAATTTAAAACAATGCACTCACAAGAAAAGGGAGCAGTTAAACCCATGAGGACCCCTGAGGCTGGGCTGCCCATGCAGAGTGGTCTTGAGGAGAGGCAAGATGAGCAGGTATGGGGGTGAGAGAGGGGAACGGGTCTTACTATTCCTGCATGGCCTGTCACTGAATAGATTCTGCCCAAGAATGGGAATGTGAACTTGGTCAGGGCAAGTCCTGGAGGGGAACTGAGATGGGGACAGGCATGCTTCAATACCAGGAGAGTGAGTGTCCAGGCTGGCACAAGTGATCTGCACCCTCTGCAACCCACCCCTGGACTACTCTCATCCTCACCTCATAGACTACATCTGGGAGTAGCTCCTCTAATGTATGAAGGAGTTCTTGCTGGGAAACACCTTGATTTTCTTCCTTCCTTCCTTCCTTCCTTCCTTCCTTATTTATTTATTTATTTATTGGGAGAGGGGTTCAAGGCAGGGTCTTACTCTATCTAGCCAAGGATGACCTGGAATTCACTATGTAGTCTCAGGGTGGCCTCGAACTCATGGCACTCCCAAGTGCTAGGCATCACAACGCCCCACCTTCATTTTCTTTTCTGAGGCAGGTTCTTACTCTGTAGCCCTGGCTGGCCTGGAACTCACTCTGTAAACCTGGCTGGCTTCAAATTTTCAGTGATCTTCCTGTTTCCACCTCTCGAGTGCTGGGATTACAGGTGTTAGCTGCCACTCTTGGCCTCTGGTAGACACTTTTAAGACAAAAGTTAGTGACATGAACTACGTTTGCCACTGTGGTTGTGCTGAGGTATAGCTAGTACTTCTTCTCCTCCTCCTCTACCAACTCTAGGTCCTTGTGTTCCAGCTAGTGTCATCGCTGGGTGACATGACGAATAGTCTATATCTTTTCCCTGGGTACTTGGAGCCTCTGGGCCAACAGGGGTGGTCAGGCCCCTCTTAAACCACAGATGAGTCTGCAGATGGCCTATCCTGGGACTTCCCAGACTCTACCGCCACATAAGCCTATCTTCCTACCCAATTCTCTCTCCTCTATCTGCATGTATATATGATGAGTCTGTCTCTCTGAGAACCCTGACGAATACAGTTCTGGAGTTGTTTTCTATTTATTATCTTGACCTGGAAGAAAAGGAAAGTTTGATTCTTCCATCCTTTCACTTGCTAAGCTAAGGAACTAGCATGGCTGTTCTGCCAAAGCGCTTATGTCAGTGACCACGATGCATTCCAGGTCTGAGGAAGAGACCACTCGGTGGGTCTGTATACCCAAAATGAACACACTGAGAGTTAGAGGGGTCTAGCCCTCCCTTATTTGCTGGCCTCCACGTGCTTACACTCTGACAGGGAGCTTAGCTAGCACCTTAGCTCCCTAGTTGTCAGTAACAACTGAATCTGTGTCTAGTAGTTTCTGAAATATTGACATTCCCAGCGGACTAGTACCCGAGTCCTGGAGACAGCCAGCTTCAAGGCCTTTGAGCCTTTTGGCCCTACCTTCTGCCACCCTCCATGGGCCACCCTCCATGGGACTTCTGGCACTCACACTACAAATAGTTTGAGTCACCAATTACTCCAAGCTCTAGAGAGCATTTTTTTTTCATTTTATTTTTTAAAAATATGTATTTATTGTCCATAATGAGTTACATTATTTAGAGGGCAAACAATGATTTGTTATCCCCAATTCCCCAATACCCCCCTCCCCATCCCCAATCAGCTGGATATCTTCCTCCGTGGGTCATATGGATCAGTCCTTGTGGAAGGGGCCTAATACTCAGCCTGGTTCTCCTGGCCCAAGTGTGTTGTTACTGAGGGGTGCCATGCCTCTGGATAGTCTCCCCCACCACGGCTCTCATAATCTTTCCGTCCCCTCTTCCACTCAGTTCCCTGAGTCGTGGTGGGTGAGTATTAAGGCTGCTTTAATGTTGTGAGCTTAGGGGTCTTTGTGTCAAAAATTGTTGATATCTGTCACCCTGGCTTATCCTGTGTAGATTGAATGGCTGTAGCTGTGGGTCCCTTATTCATCCCATCATTCTCTGTGGGATTCCATATGGATCCTCCATGATATGGCTGTGGAGTCTCATCTCTTGCCAGGATCTCAGCTATCTGCCTATGGTCGGATGGTAGGATTAGATGGGCCACAGTTCTCTCGCTATATCCTGAAAAAGACAAACACATTCTCCATCGGAGAGTGAGATCAGTACGGGTTAACAAGTACACACAATTCTGGATTACCTAGATTCTATTTTTAGTAGCCTCCCGTCAATCACTCCCATAGTGCATCTTGTGAGCCCAAAAGTATGGGATTCGGTGCCTATCGCCATGAATCCCCAGTTCCAGTCAAGGGCTCCCCCTCACTAAGTAGAATATTTGGCCGAATTTAAAAGCTGTTGATTGTCTCCCCCAGGCCCAGGCTCCTCCATTGCACGAGTGCTCCTTTCTTGGTTTGCTGTTCTCTCCCAGTAGGAGGTGTGCTCAGCCTACTCATGGCCGCAGACTGTGTTTCATGCCAGTGGTCTCTGTTTACTCCAGCTGTCATTGGTCAGCTTCCCCTGGCAGCTTGTGCAGTGCCTTCCATCACTGTACTAACTGACATCTGGGGGCTGGTTACCATTCCGGACATTGAAGGGTCTCTCGATGCTGATCGATGGCATTCTGTGGTTTCTTCAGCAACAGGGTTTTGCCTCAGACCTGGGGAGGGCATTCAAGGACTTTGACAGAATTCTTTCTTGGTTTTGGAACCTCATGGGTCACTTTGGTCAACAGCTCAGTGAGGGAAGGAACCAGTGACT
>PVHP010043488.1:0-14452 GCA_004024765.1 Zapus hudsonius
GCTGATGGCAGTTTGGGTTTTACAACCTCGATGAAGCTGTGTTGTTGGGGCAGGCTTATGGGGGTTAAAAGCCAGCTTCCCCTTGCTAGTATTTGGCACACCTTCCTGCCGCTGCTTGCAGTGCTGTGGCAGAGGTGATGTCCAGCCCTCTGCTCATGCCACCGTTTTCCCTGCCAGAATGGAGTCTCCCCTCGAGTCCATAAGCCAAATAAACCCATTCCTCTACAAGCTACTTTTGTTTGGGTTCTTTCTGCGCAGCAACTAGAAAGCTGACCGCAACACCTGGCTTACGTGGGTGACTCGGGAGTTGAAAGCAGGCCAGGGTCTTTACAGGCAAGTGCCTTCAACTGCTGAATCATCCTATTGGCCTTTGAAAATGTCTTTGTTCTGGTGAGGTCTACAGGTAGCTGTTTCTGCATGCATGTATATGATGAGGTGTGTGTGTGTGTGTGTGTGTGTGTGTGTGTGTGTGTGTGCAGATGCCTGTGCCCCATGTGTGCAGGTGTGGAGGCCAGAGGAAGGCATTGGATGTCATCTCCTACTGCTCATCCACACACTCTCTTGAGATGGACTCTAATTGAATTCAGAGCTGTGGATGTTCCATCAGGCTGGCTGACCAGTGAGCACCAGCAATTCTCTGGTTTTTGCCCCCAGAGGACTTGGGGTTTCAGGTGTGCATGGTCATGCTCAGCTATTTATGTGGGTGCCAGGGAATCAAATTCAGGGTAAACTTGGTCCTCATGCTTGTGTGGAAAGCACTATTACCCGCTGAGCACTTGTAAATATTTTTGACAATATCAAGTTTATGCTTTCTAAGATGTAAAGTTATGGTCTGTAAATGGCATTATTGCATTCTTCTATGTACCCCCTACCTGTGAGGTCTGTTTGGTTCTGTAGGAGGTATACTTACAATTTCTGAAGTTACTGTAATTTGAAGGCCTCTTTACGCATCTCTAAATATCTGTTTAGTCGCTCTATTTTTGAGTGCCTCTAGGGTTATGAAGTTATCACTGATTCTCATTGACATTTAGACTTCCCTCTCTTTACCTTGAGCCTCTCTTTGGCTACAACCCCAGGATCTGCTCGCACTTGCTTGTTATCTCTGCCTAAGCTTTTTAAAATGTTGCTGTGTTTTTGAAGCAGGGTTTCACTCTAAGCCCAGGCTAACCTAGAACTCACTCTAGCCTGGGTCCAATTCAAACTCACAGGGATCCTCTTACCTCAGTGTCTTGAGTGCTGTCTGGTCTCTGCCTAGACTTTTGTTTTCAACTTTTTCTATGCTACCTGGTTTTAAGGAGGGATCAAGATTTTGAATTTTTCATCCACTCTTCCCTAATTTGATGCCGTTGTTGTCTTTTAGAGCATTTTCCTGCAGATTAAAGTATACATGACTGGCTAAGTCCTTAGACATTTCTAAGTCTACAGATGCCATCCATTCACTCTGACAGAGATGCAGATGTTGTCTGGGGTTAGGGTTAAGAACCCAGGTCTTCTCAGTAGTCGACAGGAGCCACTCCACTCCCAGAGTAATGCCAATAGATTCGATTTTCTTTTTGTAAACATCCCTGTAAGCTTACAAGATTCCACTCACAGTGTAGGGATCTTGCCAGGCTATGCCTAGGGAGAATGAGTCTAGACTTTCCAGAGTGGAGTGTCAGAAGACTAGAGAGTGACTTATCCAAGGTCTCAGACAAGCAAGTGGTTGAATTAGGATTCCTCATGCCCAGTGAGGTTGTGATGGTTAAGTGTTGTCAACTTGACCTGTTTAGTAATCCACAGTCGTGGGTGGTTCTCTGAGGTTGCTTATAGGAAGGATTAACTAAAGGAGGAGGTCCCTCCTCCAGAGTAAGCCCTTCCTCCAGAGCAGGCAGTCCTCTCAGTAGGTAGGGGCATAGGATGCAAGAAAGCTGGAGGGGAAGGAAATCTCTTCCTTCTCCCTGCCTGTTTTGCTGATGTGTGTGTGTGTGTGTGTGTGTGTGTGTTGTTGTTGTTGTTGTTGTTGGTGGTGGTGGTGGTGGTGTTGGTGGTGATGGCTTTTCTCTATCTGTGTTTGGACCTGTGAAAGGGAGCCAACCTCTTTCACCATTATGGGACTTTCCCTGGATCTGTAACTTCAATAAATCCTTTCCTCCCATAACTGTGCCTGGTTTGAAGGTTCATCCCAGCCATATGTGGCTGACTAAGACAGTGTTGTTCTGGCCTGGCAGTTGGTCCCTGACAAGATGGATCAGGTGGTCTTAGGGGTCCCTGTGTGAAACTGGGGCCATGTTCCAGGAGAACCATGATCCGAATGTCCTTGAGGGAAAGTGGGTGATTTCTTGCATAAAGACTCACCTGGAATTTCTGATCCTCTTCTGGATCCCGGTGTGCCTGTGTTAGAAAGAACAACAGCCATGTTGAATGTCCTGGCAACCTAAGGGTCTTCTGGGTGGGTTCACTATAGTCTTATAGTCATGTCATGTCCATTTAAGGTGCCCAACACTCTACATCTAATTGGTGGTGAGCTTTTGGCATGAACCAGGATTGGAAGCCTGTCCTGTCCACTCTCTTGGAAAAGCATAAAGGTCTGTCGTGATTGAACAGATAAGTAAGATGTTTAGGGAAGCAAGCTTGGAACTCCAGGGCTGACTTTGTATTCATGTAGACAAACAGTGAGGGGGTCATATTTCTCTAGCCCTTTCTTTAGAAATGTACCTGTGGCCTGAAATCTATAGAACACCCTTGACTAGGTGCCCAGGGATGGAAAGCCAAAGAATCCTCTCTTCTCAGACCAGTAACTCAGTCTTTGCCAAAATTTAGTATGAAAATGTACTCTTGTTTTTCCAGGATCTTTTTTCCCCCACAGCTGTATCTAGCACCTGTGTTTAAAAATATGTATATTTATTTGTACATGCGCATGTGTGTGTGTATGGGTGTGTACGTGCCATAGGACATGTGCGGAGGCCAGAGTTGTCTGTGCTCTACCTTCTTTGAGGCAGGGTCTCTTACTGCTCAAATGAGTCTGGCCCATGAACTCTGGATTCTCCTGGCTTCACTCCCCCCCACTGTGACAGGCACACTGGAGTCACAAAAGCATGTGCCACTTTGCATCCAACTTTATTTGGGTGGCTGGGCACTGAACCCTAGTTGGCAGACTTTGCAAACAAGCACACACCTTTAACTGTGGAGCCATCTCCCCAGCCCTGAATTTTATTTTATTTTTATTTTGACACATTTGTACATATGTAATGTATTTTGATCTTATTCTTCTCCCAATCACCCTCTCTTATCCCCTTCCTCCTCCCACTGAAACCCTTCGTCTTATCTATTCATCGCCATCCTTCTTTCATACTGTGGTTTCGTATTTTGTTGACATAGTTAAATTAAGATTGCCTGCATGCTGAGCAGCACTGGGGAGGTTATTCACTGGAGTCTAAGGAAATTACCAGTGGCCACACTGCTGAAGAGCATGACTCACCCTCCCCTAGCAACTAGTCCCAGGACCTTTTGCTGCCCTGTGTCCAGGGTGATCTTTCTAAAATTCAAATCAAATTTGGGGATTTCCTTCTTAAAACATTTCAATGATTTTCCATCATATTTCAATGAAGTTTATGTTTTGGAAAAGTCAGCCCAATCTATTGAGGTTAGGGGTCAGAGTAGAAGGAGGGTGTGGTAGTTTGAAGGTATGTCCCCCATAGACTCAGGTGTTTTATTAAACTTGTAACTTGGGTCTCCAGACACCTGGCTGGAGAAGGTATCACTGCAGGTGGATCCTGGGGCCCAGCCTTAAGGTGTGTTTGGGAGCAGATCTGATTTCCAGCCCTAAGGCAGGCAGAGAGGTCTGAGCTCTGCCTGTTTCCCTACTGCTTGGTTTCCCTATCAACTTACTATTGCTTTTTTTGTTGTTATACATTTCCTTTCTTCCTGCCTTGCTTTGTGTACTGACTTCTTTCAGTGGGATGTTTTGATTCCTTTCTTTGAAACTTTAACTTTTGCATGTGCACCTGTGTGCTCATATGTTTGTGTATGTGTGGGTCCATCAATGCCATAGACACATGTGGAGGTCAGAGGACACCTTTTGGGTCAGTCTTCACCTCTCAACCTCATTGAGGAAGGGTTTCTCTTTCTGGTTTTATTTTTTATTTATTTTTTGAGGTAAGTCCTTTCTCTAGCCAAGGCTGACCTGAAATTCACTCTGTAGGCTCAAGCTGGCCTTGAACTCACAGCTTCCCTCCTACCTCTATCTCCTGAGTGCTGGGATTAAAGGTGTGTGCCACCATGCCCAGCTCTGTCTCTGGATTCTCTGGATTCACTCTGCTGTGGTGTATGCCCCTGTATACTTGTGTGCAGAGTTCAGAAGACAACGTTGGAATTCTCCTGCTCATCTGTGTGTTTGTTTCCTTGAGACAGAGTCTCTCATTGAACCAGAAGCGCTGTTTTCAATCAGGCTGGCTAAACAGCAAGTCCCAGCAATTCTCTGCTCCCCGAAAGACCGGGGTTACAGGTGCATGTGGCCATGCCCTGCTTTTTTTTTTTTAAACTGTTTGAGCCAAACTATTGTTCAATGTTTTATTTAAATATTTTTATTTATTCATTTTTAAGCAGAGAGAGAAAAAGAGAATGAGAGAGAGAGAGAGAGAGAGAGAGAGAGAGAGCGAGCGAGCGCACCAGGGCTACCACCCTGTGGGTCTGGCCTATGTGGGTCCTGGGGAATTGAACCCGTGGCCTTAGGCACTGGAGGCAAGTGCCTTAACCGCTGAGCCATCTCTCCAGTCCCATGCCCTGCTTTTTACATGGGTGCTGGGTGAATCAAACCCTCTTAGGTCCACACGCTTGGGTGGCAAGCTTTCTTCCCCACTCAGCCATCGCCCCAGCCTTGATTATAACTTTAATTATACTTTATGTCATTGTTCTTGTGCCTCATGAACTTGATGCTCAGCTTTTCAAATTTGGAGAGTTTCTATTCATCATTTAAGTAAATTTTCAGTTTCTTTCTTGGGCACCCATGATGCATGCTGTTTTTCCTTTTGCTCCTTTGACTGGATAATTTCCCGTGTGTCTTTGAGGTTAGTGACTTATCTACTTGACCCCCTCAGTTTTAAATGCGTTGCTGCAGTTTACTTCAGACACTCTTCTCCATTCATCTCTTGGATTTCTGTCGGGTGGTTTTTAGCGACTCGATTTCTTTGCTCTACTTTTCATCTTGTTCAAGTATGCTTTTCCTGTTCTCATTTAGCTGTCTGGTTTCTTGTAGTGCACCAAATTATTCTGAAATCTTTTTTAAAAAATATTTTATTTATTTATTTGAGAGAGAGAGAGAGAGAGAGAGAGAGAGAGAGAGAGAGACAGACAGAGAGGGACAGAGAGAATGGGCACACCAGGGCCTCCAGCCACTGCAAATGAACTCCAGACACATGGGCCCTCTTTTGCATCTGGCTTTACATGGGCCCTGGGGAATCAAACTCAGGTCCTTTTGCATTGCAGGCAAACGCCTTAACTGCTAAGCCATCTCTTCAGCCCTTATTCTGAATTCTTGTTCAGTTTCTAGATCTTCACTTCATTATGGTCACTGGAGCTTCGTTGTTTTTTTCTTGGTGATGCAGGAAGAAAATCACTTTACATATAAGTATGCAAATAAGGTAGCAACTGTGGCAGCCATTTCATAGAGGCTGATCATTGCCAGAGGCACTTCTGTTCTTCCTTCTGGTAGGTGTGTGGTGTGAGGTATGTGGCATATGCACAAGTATGTGCAGATGTGATGCCCCATCTCTGTAAGACAGAGGTCACAGGAAAATAGTGAGTAGCTCCCTTCCATTCATTTTCCATGTGTTTCCTTGAGACAGAGTCTCACACTGACTCTGCAAGCCCCAGAGAGTCTTCAGTCCTGCTCCCCATAGGACTGGGGTTGCAGACGTGCATGGCCATGCCCAGCTATTTATGTGGATGTTGGGGAATCAAACTCAGGCAGGTGTTCAGGCCTTCATGCTTTCATGGGGAGCATTCTCTCCAGACCTCCTTCTATAGACACTACTAATGGAAGAGGACCAAGATTCCATGAAGACAATGGAGTGGAAATGAATAAAAGAAAAACAGATGAAGATGTGAAGATAGTAGAAGCTATAGGGCCTGAAATTGATCATGAGCATTAAGAGAAGAGATAGCGGAGAACCTCAACCCAGAGCACTTTATTGGGATGATGCATTCTCTGGGGGAGTAGTGTGAAATTTGCTGAGCCCGTGATGGTTTGAGGTAACACTGACTGACAGCTAGGTATATACCGGTTGCAACCCCCCCTCCTTTCTAGGGACTGCTTTGTCTTGGTCTTGCCTGCTAATCCAGATCCTTCCCACTTATTTCAGGCCTCTTGAAAGCCTGCACAGGAAGTTCTTTTGGCTGTGTGTAGGCTCAAGCCTGATCCAGTCCCAGATGTCGGATGTGGATCTGCAGGAGGTATTTCGAAGCCTCTGAACACCTGCTGTTGCACTTGGGCTCATTTATTTCCGGCCCTCCAGTGGCCATGGGCTGTATTACATTAGAAGAGGCAAGATTTCTTTCTGGGTTTTGGGAAATTTGTGTTGGATGACTGAGGAGCAAATCAACCTTTCCCTGCTGCCTTTTGCATGGTGAAGTGAAAATTATTTAATCAGCTGGTATGAGTTCCTTTTAGGTAAGTAGAATTACTTACCTACACTGATTTTGTTTAGGAACATATCTTATAGCCTTCTTTAGGAACGAGACAAATGACACAAAGTAAAAAGCCAGTGAGCCCAGCACGGTGGTGCACGCCTTTAATCCCAGCACTAGGGAGGCAGAGGTAGGATGAGCTCTGTGAGTTAGAGGCCATCCTGAGATTACATAGTGAATTCCAGGTCAGCCTGGGCCAGAGCGAGACTCTATTGGGGGGGGGCAGTGCAAGAGTAGAGAGAGGAGAGGAAAGGGTAAAGGAAAGAGAGAGCAAGGAAGGAGCACTCCCAAGTCCGAGACAGGGGAGCAGGTTCTCACTGCCTGCCTCCTACAAGTTCATGATGCCTCTCTGGTTTCATTCTAATCTCAGCCTTGAAATTTCAGAAAACACCAGAAAGCTTTCCTTTCCCTGCCAGGATCGTCTTCTTGGGTCAAGAGACAAAGAGCTTTGGAAGAGTACAGGGCCTTATCAATCATCAACCTCTAATTTATGCATGATGGAAATCTTACCCTCTGCTGCCCCCAACCTTCAGTAAAGTGGGCTTGCACTCAGAGGCTTCCAGTGAGGGGCTTGAAAAGAAGCTGGCCGGAGGCAAGGAGGGCAGGAAAGTGCAGTGGAAGCCAGGCCTAGGGAAGCTCACACCAGGACCAGCTCTGACAGCAGTGACGCAGATTCCCAGAATGCATTAGTCTCCCCCTAACTCATAGCCGATCCTGGTTTTATTTCTTAGAATCAACTTTATATTTTGGAATGATTATGAATTTATAGTTGCAAGGAAAATAAAGAGGGTTTCTATATATAGTTCATTCAGTTTCCCTGAATGCCAAAATCTTATATAATCATAGCACACTCATCAAAAGTCAGAAATTTGCACACACCTTTAATTCCAGCATCCAGGAGGCAGAGGTAGGAGGACCGATTTAAATTCAAGGTCATCTTGAGACTACATAGCGATTTCTAGGTCAGCCTGGGCTAGAGCCCAGATACTACCTTAGTAAACAAGTAAACAAACAAAAAAACCCTTTATAATTGAAGTATTTATAGCAGAGCTTTTCTGGATTCGGTGAGTTTCTTGGTGAGGTATTGCTCCGGGATCAAAGCGTTCACTGCAGCTGTGGCTTGGTAACTGTCTCCTGAGGGTCACAGTGCCCCCAGTGGTCAAGCTCTCACTGCAGCTGTCACAGTGCCCCCAGTGGTCAAGCATCCTCCAAGCTATAGAGAGCTATGTCAGAAACTGAGGCCTCTAGGCATATTCCCACGCAGGTGCTTTCATGAGGTGTCTGTGCCCTCAAAAGACCCTGATGTCCTATACTGTCACTTGCTTCATAGTTTTTTGACCCACCCTCTTGTTTTTATTTTTTTTCTAGAGGACCATGAAGAAATACCCTATGAAGAAGATCTGGCCCACCATGATTTGGGAGGAAGAAATGGGTCACCTTACCCCCTGAGTGTGCCACCCACTAGTTAAATATCCATAAACATTTCTTTAAAATCCACAAAGCACAACTCACTATGTGGTGCCTCCCCACCCCCATATCTTTGGGGCAACATGCTCCAATCTCCCCTTTTTTTTCCTCTTTGCTAAACATGTTTAAACTGTGTCTCTCAAATAAATTTTTTTACTTTGAAAAGACAGATTTTTAGGATAATAGTCCAGTGTCTTCCCACATTGCCAGCTCTCTGAGGAAAGCACAGGTTTTATTCTTGTTGTTTTTTGAGGCATGGTCTCACTCTAGCTCAGAATGACCTGGAACTCACTCTGTAGCCAAGACTACATCTTTCCTGCTGATGTGGATACCTGATTCAGCCTTCCTTCTTAGGCCTGCCATACTTTCCCTCCCATGATGAAACTTCCTCTGGAGACTGTAAGCTAACATGTCATGGTTTGATCCAGGTGTCCCCCACAAACAAATGAATGTGTGCTGATAGATCGATCCTCAGCTGATGGCAGTTTGGGTTTTACAACCTCGATGAAGCTGTGTTGTTGGGGGCGGGCTTATGGGGATTATAAGCCAGCTTCCCCTTGCCAGTATTTGGCACACCTTCCTGCCGCTGTTTGCAGTGCTGTGGCAGAGGTAATGTCCAGCCCTCTGCTCATGCCATCGTTTTCCCAGCCAGGATGGAGTCTCCCCTCGAGTCCATAAGCCAAATAAACCCATTCCTCCATAAGCCGCTTTTGCTTGGGTTCTTTCTGCACAGCAACTAGAATGCTGACCACAACATAACACAAACCCTTTCCTCACACCATCTGCTATTGATTGAATGTTTGGTCCCAGCCATGAGAAGATTATAGGAAGGTTCTGCCACTAACCTACATTAGACATGATAAACCTAGCTGCTGACCTGGATGGCTATGCCTAGCATTACAGACTTCCGAGCTTGCTGTGGTGGAGCCTGGATTGTGAGTCGCAACCTACACTTGCCCCTTTCTGGGAGTCCACATCACCTGGTAGATGTCAGGCCACAACAGACACTGTCACACTAGCTAAAATAATTAGAGATTTGGAACTTATGAGGTCAGTATCACCCAAACAGTTCAGGATGTGGTACACCATATGCTTCCTAGGAAAACAAAGAAATTAATGGAAATTCCTGTCCTGGGCAAACCAAGTTTGCCAAATGCCACCTTGGGAGCCCTCTGGAGCCTGTATGTGGGTTCCCCACAGCTGTGTGTACCAATCTTAATTGATGTGGGTGCCTCTGGAAGAAGAGGGATAGGGAGGACAGTTCTGGTATCCCCGCCCAGGTTGTTTCCTTACCAGACTTTCTCAGACCTTCCTTGCTGTATTGCTTGGAGGCCGGGGGCAGCTTGCTCTTCAGATTAGGTTCATACAGCTGTGAGGACTTGGAAATGCTCTGCTTCTTAGTGATGCCTTGTTCTTTGCCCTTTTTTGAAGGGGGTGGGAGAGAAGTAATGCTTTATTAACAGAATGTGGCTTGGTAAGCCCCCAAATCCAAGAGGAAAAGTTCAAGGGTCTATTCAAAGACCCATCCCAGACCCTGAGGAGGTTGGAGGGAATGGATTACTCCCTGACAGTTCCTGTTACCTCCTTCTGCCTCCCAGGGATGCACACAGCCCTGTAGGTGGGTAGATCTGGGATGGTGCTCTAGCCACAAGGCTGGGGGTCTCCTGTGGCTCTCTGAGCCCTGACAGAAGGTGATAGGTTGGGGGAAGCATGGCATCTGCCCTGTAGTGACCATAGGAAAGCAGTAACTGCACAGGGTGGGTGGTGGATGGAGTGGATTCATTTCTATGGGTGGCAGCTTGGGGCAGGAATGCGTTGCAGAGCTTCTGTAAAACATGTGGTCAGAGCCTGTGGGAGAGGAGTGAGTCCATGTTACCTTTCCAGGGAATATCATCTTCCGGCTGTCTCCCTCCTTCTTGGTGCCTGCTCCATTCTTGTCTGCCTTCTCACTGGTTCCAGGGACCACCTCACCCTTGCCCTTTGACTTCTGAAAAAGCAGGGGAAAGGAGCCTGTAGCTGTCTTGTGAGAATTCTACCCTCCACTAGAGAAGGTTCATGCTGAGTGTGACACTGGCTCTTTTGTACCCACACTCTAGAGCTGTGGGCCCTCTCAATGTCCCCTGGACACACCCTGTCCATGCCATCACTCCAGAACGGTCTTTCATTTATTTGCACATGTGTGTGTGCAGATTCGTTATACAGATTCGTTATACAGATTCTTGTGTGTGCACGTGGAGGCTGGAGGAGAACTTCAGGTTTCCGCGTGCTCATTTGCATACTTTTTTGAGACAGGGTCTCAACCTGGAGTTACCCATTTTTGGTCAGCAAGCCTCAGTGATTCTCTGGTCTTTGCATCCCCCAGAAAGGGCATTACAGATGTGCATGGCGATGCCCAGCTTTTTACATGGCTTCTGGGGAGCTGAACTTGGGTGGCCTCAGGTCCTCCCATGTCCTCATGCTTAAGTAGCAAGTGCTCATCACTGCTGAGTCACCTTCCCCAGCCCCAGTGGGACCCTTTAGATCTCAGATGTGATTTCTCTCCACTCCAGAATCCATCAATGGTTTCCTGTTCCTGTGTGTGTAAAGGACACTTTGGAGCCCTGGTAGAAATTGCACCCTCCTTCCCAGCTGCCCTCAGTCTGGAACCTCAGTAAGGCTTCTTTCTGTGTCTCGGAGAAGATCCAGCTTATTCAGATAACTGCGCCTTGGAACAGCTGACTGTCTCTGCATTCCAAAGCCCCCTTGTTGTGGTCAGCTTTGTAGTTGCTGCGCAGAAAGAACCCAAGCAAAAGCGGCTTGTGGAGGAAAGAGTTTATTAGGCTTACAGACTCGAGGGGAGACTCCATCCTGGCAGGGAAAA
The DNA here is from genome assembly GCA_004024765.1 of Zapus hudsonius. Classification (NCBI taxonomy): domain Eukaryota; kingdom Metazoa; phylum Chordata; class Mammalia; order Rodentia; family Dipodidae; genus Zapus; species Zapus hudsonius. Next base: position 10,991 of record PVHP010043488.1, read on the forward strand.
TGATGGCATGAGCAGAGGGGTGGACATTACCTTTGCTACAGCACTGGAAATAGCAGCAGGAAGGTGTGACAAACATTGGCAAGGGGAAGCTGGCTTATAACCCCAGAAGCCCGCCCCCAACAACACAACTCTAGCGAGGTTGTAATTCCCTAACTGCCATCAGCTGAGGATCGATCATTGAGAACACATTCATTTGTTTGTGGGGGACACCTGGATCAAACCATGACACCCCTTCTCTTTTCTTGTACTACCCATCCACCCCATTTTCAAAGAAAAGTCATCATCATTCGTTTCTATTCTGGAGAGCTCCTTGTGACCTTGACAATGGCCTGTGCTAGCCTAGCTGCTCCACAGGAGTGGGGTCAGAAGGATGGTTCACTGGACATCTCCAAGTTCCTATGATGAGCCCAGCAGGGCACATTAAAGATGGGTCACCTGGGACGTCCCCCATCTAGTCCATCAGGATGGAGAAGGATGCAGATGTGCCATGAGAAATCCGCGTTGACTGACTTCCCTGGGGGTGTGCCATTTGTGAATCCTTCAGGATGGAGACCTAGGCTGTAGGATATAGGTCACCCTCCCCTCCCCAATGGTGTCCTGATCTATCCTTTTCTCAGTGGTGACATTACCTTTGGCAAATGTCTGCTCTGGCTATATGGTACTGTGTCCCTGTCTGAAGGCTGGGGTAGCAATGGGATCTACCTCTCAGGGTTCCTGTGATCAATAACCGAGTTACAGATGTGACCTGAAGCTGATACCAGCTGTGGTGGTTTGAAAGTGAAACATCCCCCATAGACTCACTTGTTTGAACACTTGGTGCCCAGCAAAGTGGTGTTATTTGGAAAGGTTGTGGAATCTTTAGGAGGTAGAGGAGCCATGCTGGAGGAAGTGTGTCACTAGGGGGTGGAACTTGATGTATAGCAGCCTGGTTATGCTGGTTGTTTTCTCTCTCTTTCTCTCTCTCTCTCTCTCTCTCTCATTCTCTCTCTCCTTCCTCCCTGCTGATATGACAGTGGGATGCCAGCTTTCTGCTCCAGCCATGCTTTCCCCTCCAGGATGGACTCTACCCTCTAGAATTATAAACAGAAATAAACTCTTTCCCCTCCATAAGATGCTTTTGGTAAGATATTTGGTCTCAGAAATGAGAGAGCAACTGACACACCAGGTGAGCAAGGAGTTAGAGCTGAGGTGAGGGATGGGCAGCTGGGTCTCCTGTGTTCTAAGGAAAGGTCTGCATCCCCCAAAACCCGGATGTCACTATAATATCACTTGCTTTGTGGTTTTGACCTTAAAAAAATCTTTGTGGGCTTTTCTAGAGCATCATGGGAGGAAATACCCTAAAAGGGAGATCTGGCCCACCATGATTTGGGAGGGAAAAGAGATCTAACCCTATGGGTATGTTGCCCATCATATAAGTGTTTGTAAAATTTAAAAGTCACAATGCAGAACTAATTGCTTAGCACCCTGTCTTTTTGGGACATCCCACTCTAATCTCTCCTTGGAGTGTTTATTTGCTAAATAAACTTTTGCTTAAATTTTCTCTCAATGGAACTTTCAACATGGAAAAGACAGATTTTTAAGATGTTGATCTAATGTCTTCTCAGATTTCCAGCTCTCTGAATTAAGTCCAATTTTAAAGATTCAATTCCCATCTCTGCCCATTGGCACCGGATGTGGCATTCAGCAACAATCTCTTGTATTCTGGTTACCACACCTCCATGAAGGCTGCGGGGTGGGGTCACTGTGCTAATGAAGGTCATTTCTGAGAAGCCAGAATGTGTCTAAGAGCAGGATTAAGGACAGGAGTCAGGAAGGTGCCTTCTACCGACAGCTGGCTGGCTTAATGAAGAAAGAAGTGGAAACTGGGACCTCGGCTGGGTTTTCAGGTGGAGAGAGAGGAAGGAGGAAAACGCTAGGGGTCTCAGTGGGGGAATGCAGTGGAAATAAATGTCCTTCAATCTTAGAGCAACCAAGAGGAGTTAGGTGGCTGGGGACAGCAAGAAAACTCTGATCTTGCCAACATGGAGACTCTAGGAGTCACTGTCCCTTTGGCTCTTTCCAAATACTGACAGAGACTAATGCTACCCACAGCTGACTAAACTCCAGACAGCCTTCTTCATGACCACACACCACTGACCATCTGCTGGAGCACCTACTTTAGAACCCTTGTATTTGAAAATTCTTTTTTCTGCCCCTTTGAGATGGAAATCTCTCTGCATCATCCCCCATTTTCCATATGGGAATGTCTTTCCCAAGAACTTGGCACCGTCCCTTGAAATACAATCAGCAGTAGAGGTTGATTGTACCCTGGTCAGTCTGTCTTGGTTGGGAGTGTAGGAATCTGATCTTAACAACTGCCATCACCAAACATAGATGGCCAAATATGTGGTACAATATCTCCCCTTGTACTTTTTGTAAAATTTATTTTGCGTGTGTGTGTGTGTGTGTGTGTGTGTGTGTGTGTGTGTGTGTGTATGGGCACACTAGGGCCTCCCCTACTGCCAATGAATGCAAAATACTTGCACCACTTTGTGTGTTTAGCTATGTGAGTGACTTGGGAATTGAACCCAGCTCTCATACTTCAAAATATTTTCTTGCCCGTGCATGCATGTGTGTGCATTTGTGTGCATATGTACGTGTGAATGGGCATACCAGGGCCTCTTGTTGCCACAAATGAGTGCCAGACACTTGTGCCACTTTTTGCTTATAGCTTATGTGGGTGGCTGGGGAATCAAATCAGGCCCAGAAGGCTTTAAAAGCAAGTGTCTTTAAACTGAACCATCTTCTGAGTCCCCACAGCCTGGTACTTATTCACTTTGCATTGGGGTGTCAAGCTCTGCCTCTGTCCTGTTAACAGTCATCTCTCGTAAAGTCTTCATTAACTTTCCCTAAGACACACACCATCTTCTTGCCTTGCCTGCGTTCCAGCCACTCGAGCACCCGAGTGAGGTCAGACATCCGCCTCTCCTCAGCCGTCCTCCATACGGACTTCCTCTCAGTGGGCATGAGATTCTTGGTGTCCACTGTGGTCTCTGTCATGTTGATGTCTTGGCCGTGCCCCGGGAAGGAGGCTGGCACTCTCTTCACTTGCTGTTGTGGGTGACTCAGAGGCAGGATGCAGTGACCTCTGGATGTGATCATAAAAAAACAGAGCTGGGAGAAAGCTGGATGCTGGCCTGAGAAGGTGGATTATGTGGGGAGTGATTGTGAGGTCATTGCTGGGCTTGGTGGCTGGTCACCTGTCAGAGAGGAGGGGCTGTGAGCCATCCCACCTTAGCCAGAGCCCTCTTCATGTTTACTGTCTCCTCTGGGCTCTGCTATAGTCTTCTTCATGGTCTCTCTGCCTACTCTTTCCTCAAAGCCTGCTGGATAAAGGTGGGCAGAGGATCTCTTCTGTAGAAGCCTCCAAGAGCTCCCTGTTGTCTGCTGAGAAGCATCTAAACCCTTCACTTGGCATCACAG
>PVHP010043489.1:0-14484 GCA_004024765.1 Zapus hudsonius
AGACTAAAAGACTATTTCCCCTAATAGTAATTAGTTATATAATTCCTGCTGCTAGTTATGCAAACAGGCAAAGTTGCTATAGAGATTTAGTGCAGAGCAATACTCAGCACATTAGGAGGAAATAAAAGCTTAATACCATATGGAGCTATCTATGAAAGGAACTAAGACACACCGAATGTGCCCCACTTAGGTCTGTGTGTAATATAACATTCCTATATGTTATTAAAATGTTGCACTGTAGCTTGAAGTGATGGTATATGTCTTTAATTACAGTACTCAGGAGGCAGAGGTAGAAGGATTGCTATGCGTTCAAGGCCAGATTGGGACTACAGAGTGAGTTCCAGGTCAGCTGTGGTTAGAGTGAGACCCCTACCTAAAAACAAAGCAAAACAAAACAACATAAAACAACACAACACAACACAAAATAAAACAAAATGCTTGCTCTCCTAATTCAATGCAGATAACCTGTGGTTCTGTTACACTTCTTAAGATGTACTATATTTCAGAAGGGATTTATTTTAGAATCTCCTTAGATACATCAACATACAGAGGAGTATATTATCCAGTCTAAGTGACTTTTGGCATAGTTTGTCTTGCACTGATAAAGATCTAAATAAGAGTGCTTAGATATACAATATAATAATGAGCAAAGCTTTTTAAAACCCTATGTTCTACTTTGTGTAAAAGTTTGCTATGTAAGATTTATATCATCTTTCCCTAGATCACATTACTTGACTGTTTAATCAAAATAATATCTAACTATCACTGTGATTTTTTAGCACATTGTATTTTTAGCAAACTGTACCTTTATAAAGACCATACCGGTTCAATCTCATTCTGTAAAATAAATACACAGACATGGAGGAAATACCTCACTGATGGAATCAGTTCAATTGACACTCTTCACGTATACCACAAGACAGTGTTATTGGTTTCAGGAGCAGAGGGACAGCAGCTAAAACAAGGACCCCAGCCCAAAGCCTGGACAGCAATTCCCAGCACCTCAGTAAAGTACTAGAATACAGGATATGGGGCTAGGGAGACAGCTTGGCTGTTAAAGACACTCACTTACAAAGCCTGCTGGTCTGCGATTCAATTTCCCAGCATCCATGTAAATAAAGCCGGCCACAAAGTGGTGCATGGACCTGGTGGTTTCTTTGCAGTTAAAAAAAAAAAAGACACTGGTGTGTGTGTGTGTGTGTGTGTGTGTGTGTGTGTGTGTGTGTGTGTGTTTGTGTGTGTGTACACAAGTAAGTAGCAACAAATGTAAAATAATAGATAATAAGTAAAGTAGCAAACTCCTCTTTTTTTTTTTTTAATTGAGTGGCAGGAACCTCTAATAACGGTCTAATTTCACACATCCAAGGAGGAGAACCAGCCGTGAGAGGAAAGAACGGATCCAGTTTTCAGCCAAGCTTGACGGGCGTGGAAAGCGGGAGGGTGGATATTGATAGCAATATTCCCAACATAATCTGATTAAGCAAGCATAACCAATATGCACTTCATGATATACTAGCATCATTGTAAAGCTACCAAACAAATTTTATAAAAATACTAAGTAAAATGCTCATTCATTACCCACTGTTCAGACTGTCATTAGAGCTCCTACTTCAGCCTCTTCACGGGTCCTCCGGATTAGAAGAGTCATCCTTACATTATCGGTAGTGGAGGATCAGTGTTTTTGTTTTATTTGTTTTTAATTTCCAATCAGCCATGGAAGAAGACTTTAGTCAAATACGATAACATTAATAAAATAAACCTATGCAAAATTCAATTAGTTTTTCCTATTAGATTCAATAGATATAAACCTTTATATGAAACTTTATATCTATTAAAGGCTATGACATTTCTAATGCTTATACTCACTGTAATGTCTTAGCAATTGTAGATCAATAACCAATGCATGCAAGTGAGAACAGATCATTGCATTCTAAGCCTTGACTAGACTTTGAAACGACTAGTGTTGAGGGCACTGTTATACTCCCTCATGGGCCTCTAGCTCCTAGGGAAAGTTATGGAACCATTTAGAGCCCTAGGTATGCAATTATAAAATCAAGATAATAACATTACCTAATTCACGTAATTTTATTTTCCTTTTTGAGTATTGATTTGCAAGCAGAGTGAGAACTAGAAGAGACACAGACAGAAAGAACGGGTGCACCAGGGCCTCCAGCTGCTGCAAATAAACTCCAGATGCGTGCACCACTCACCTTGTGCATCTGGCTTTACATTGTTACTGGGGAATCGAACTTGCCATTAGTCATTAGGTTTTGCAGGCATGCGCCTTAACCGCTGAGCCACCTCTCCAGCCCTCATGTGATTCTTAATGAGGATAAAATATAAAGCCTCTTTATAATTAGTACAGTGCTGGGCACGGGATGAGTTTTCAATTTGCATAAATTATTCTTGTTTTTAAGCCTTTGTATTTTATCTACATATGTTTTGAGCATAAGTGGCCTATCAAATTACTTGTATCTCCAGCAAGGTGGGGGTAGTACCCAACCACTATAAGCTGACTCAGTAATGCTAAAGGTCTGTCCTGTAGAAATCAAAAGGCGACCAAGGAGTAGAATGCATAAGCAGTTCACTCACTGTTGGAAACATGGCACTGAGTTGCTCTAGTCCACATAATTCATAGCTATTAAAACATTAAACTTGGGAGCTGGAGAGATGGCTTAGCAGTTAAAGCACTTGCATGCAAAGCAGAAGGACCAGAGTTTGATTCTTCAGTGCCCACATAAAGCCAGATGCACAAGGTGGCACGTGTGTCTGGAGTTTGTTTGCAGTGGCTGGAGGCCTTCTCTCTCTCTCTCTCTCTGTCTGAAATAAATAAAAATAGATAGATAAATAAATAAATAAAATACTTAAAAAAATAAACTCTGATCCTACACACTGTAGTTAGTTAGCATAGGCTTCAGCAAAAGTCAACCTCATGAAACAAAGACTTGCGATGAACTGTTTCTGAGCCCAGTAGACAAGGACAACAGAATTAAACAGAAGTGGGATCTCAATGATTCTTTTGTTTCTGGAGAGTTTTTCTGTACATGCGTTCTCCTATGATCCTCAGGATAAACCCAAGAGCTAGATGTCACCATTTCATTACTAGGAAACCAAGGAAATTACATAATCACTAGATACCCAACTGGTACCAAGTAAGGTTAAATTTCAGACTGCCCATCTCCAGAGTCAATGATCTTTCCTTTTGTATGAATAATTTCTACATAATATCGGGCTGATTTTGAGGGCAAAATACTTAGGTGGCTCAGGAAATGGACAAAAGGGACCTGAGAGCTCTCCTAAAAATTTCTTTGCTAGGCAATGGGGATGTCCCATGTGTCCTGAAAGGCTTGTTGGCTGTGTTCTTCCACATGACTATGTTAATTTCACTGATTGGCCTAGGTCTCCACAAAATAAGTTCACCTGGGTTATTTCATTCATTTGAGAAGCCCATTGAAAAATTGTTAGTGGTTCATCCCAGAAATAAACTTGCAGTACTTGGTTTCCAGCCCATAGGAGCTATGAAATTTTCTATGCAAAAATTTAGAATGCATACACTGACAAAGATAGAGATGACATTATTTTGTTCATCTGAAAAGGCAACTTTGTGTCTTTGAATGTTTTAATATGATAAAGCATCACATAAAATTTGAAAACAAATTATAAAACAACACATCATTAAAAGACATTGGCCATGTTTGAGAAAGAAAACCATTCAGGATGTGGTATGGACAGCCACATATATTCATTTTCTTCTTTAAAAAAGAAAGTCAATTAACATGCATAAATAAAATTCTTATTTCGTACAGTCTCTATCAGGACAGTGCTTTATTTGTCACACTAATTGTTCATCGGTCCTCACTAAGTTAGTTTGCAGGTTGGTTAGCAATAAGGAAATGTTCCCTTCACTACACATGTGTTTCTCCAGGGACTTCTGACATGTTTCAGAGAGCAGTGGAAGTGCCGTTCACCAGAATTACCCTAAGAAAAATCGCCCCTAGTTCCTGTGTCTCTGCTGTGTTCCGCCCCTCCCTGTCTTTCAGTCTCTCCTCAACCACATATTGTCTTGTCCTCCAAGTGGGCTCATCCTGCTTGAGAAAGTCCTAGAAACATCTGCTACTTCTCCACACTCATCTTGAGATGCCAGAGGCATGATTTGATACCCTGTGGATAGTCTGAAGTTTTCAGAAGGGTAGCCAGTCAGGGATGCAGGAGATGATTTCATGATAATAATTAATAACAGGTTGTTTAAAAACAGGTATGGGGAAATGTAAGCGAACCCCAAGGGGTGACGTAGCACACTGGGTTTAGGTAACAGATAGATGAAGTGACCACAGAATCACAAGGCAGGGGAGTGATGACAGCTGACAGGTCCTATGGACAGAGGCATCTGCCCAGAGCTGTGACCTTAACCAGGTGAAGAGCAGCCTTTATCCTGGAGGACTGTGCAGTGTATAAAATGAATCCTCAGGCCTGCCTGTGCCCTGCCTTTGATATGCTGACAGACACTGCTCACCCTTGGCCAAACCCACTGTACCAGGTCCTGTGACAGAGGAGGGCAGAGAAGACAGAATGGATATTACATATGAGGGTCGCTCAGCTGGGCCAACTTCCTGCAGATCCCTGTGCTCACTGAATGATGACAAAGTGTTTGGAGGGGCTCATTCCCTCACTGAATGTCTCCAAGTGTGATATGTAGACCAATAAGAAGAAAGAAATGGAATTCCATCTGCCTCAAAGGTTTTAGAATTCAGATATATTTTAGAACCTTTAAGATAACTATTTCCCATCACTCTTGAAATACACATGAAGAAATTTTTTCCCAGTAGTTAAAAAATTATTGAGAAGGAAATAATCCCCACTGTTATCAAGAAAAGAGCATTTCTACTTATGAGATAAATATACACATTTTTATATTTTCAAGCCTTTGTCTTATTCTATCACATTTAATTGACTTCTAACTGTTCATTTAGGTGTCAGCACAGCCCAAGGTCAGAAGCATTCTGTGAACCCCAGGGCAGTGTTTGCAAGTTTTAACAGGTAGGTAAAATCAATTCAGTATATCTATATTTCTCTTTATAATAATACTCTCCTGCATATTTTTGGCTTGGCATCCCTTGTTTTAAATCAGTCACAAAAATCACATTATTGAGACCACTACTCATTTTCCACAGCCTCCTCAACTAGAATGGGTACCAGATGCTCCTGGAATGCCTATTACCATTTTAATAGGCCTGTGAATTAGAATGAAAAAAGATGCTTTCTTTTTTCTTTTCTTCTTTTTTTTTTTTAATATGTATGTGTTCAGGCACATACGTGTAGTTAGGAGGACAACCTGGTTCTCCAGTCCTTTCTTTCCACCAGACTTGAGGCAGGATTTCTCATGGCTGGCTGCATTCTCCAGTCGCTGGTCTCTGCTTTCTTTCTCACCAGAGGACCACTGAGATTATAGTTGCTCAATACTGTGTCTGGCTTTAAGTGGGTTCCAGGGACCCTGACGCAGGTCTTTATGCTTGCATAGCAAGTGCTTTACCCACGGAGCCATCTCCCCAACCCAAAATAAAACTGGCCAGTAAAATGACAACTGCCAGGTCTGTAGAAGTTTCAAGCATGACTCAGCATATTAGAAACTCTGACTTGGCCTTAGTAAATGGATCTTGTCACAATCTTTAGTCTCCTCACTAATTGGCTGCATGGTATTTTGAAGGGAATTTTTCGATGGCTCGCAAGTCTATGGTTAACGCCAAAAGAAAGATTGCTTATTGACTGACACATGGATCGGTCGATTGCCACCTGCGTGGAAACCTCAGGATGGGAAGGGACTGATAATTCACATTTTGATCTTCTATTTTGAGGTACGCTAATAAGAGACAAGCTCTGTGAGGAAGTGACCATCATCTGCTGTGACTAGTGCAGTTCATCTTAAAACAGCGAGCATGCTCTCCCCTGATGCCCAGAGGAACGGAGGGTCAAATTGAGCTGATTTTTTTATTTTTCACCTGGATGAATTAGCAAAATAAGGAGTAAAACCCAGCATAAATAAAGGAACCCATACATTTTTGTGTCATACAAATTATTTACATTGATTAAATAAGGTAAACTTGCTTTAAATGGACTGGAAATAATTTCACTTATTATTCAAAAATCTTATCCTTATTTATCATTCATAGGTATGCCTAGGGTGATAGTAACACTGTTGACAGAGAAAAATTGAAAATTAATATAGAATACAAGTGAAAATGAGTTTTTGAAATCGTGTTGGAAAATATATATAACCATTTACAAGGAGCTAAAATTCATTAAAACTTTAAACTGTCACAGTATATATTCTAAACATACTTCTGATATAAATTTAAAAATTCGTATTAAATAATATAACGAGAAAATATGAGTGAATTCTTTTATAATCTAGAAGAAAGGAAAGTCTTGCAAACCATGTCCAAATTCTAGAAAAAAATGAAAGACTACATAGTCTATTGATAAGCATAATGGAGAGACAAATGAGAGATTGTTAGAAAGTAGCTGATATTTATAACACAGCAGGGTAATTTTCAGAAAACAGAGAACTCTTTTAAGAAAAAGGTAAGAACCACAACCTCAATGAAAACTGAAAGAGATATGTACAGATGAGTCATCCAAAAGAACTACATATAATTATATCAACATAAGAAACAAAGATTAACATTGCACATAAAATAAACACACATGGGACTATCTGAGTTTACTGACACACCTTTTGTTTTTGTTGTATATTGTTTTGTTTGGTTTTATTTTGTTTTTCTAAGTAGGGTCTCACTTTAGCACAGGCTGACCTGGACCTGGAATTCACTATGTAGACTCAGGCTGGCCTTGAACTCATGGCAATTATCTTACTCCCGCTCCCGATTAAACATATGCTCCATCATACCTGGCTGAAATACTATTTTTAAATATAAGATTTACAGATCAAAACCTTGAAAACATACTCTATCAGAGCAGCTATAGATAGTCACTTTCCTACACTGCAGGAGAGATGGCAAAATGACAGGAAATTTGACAATGTCTAGTGAAAGGTCATGTTCCTGTACCCTTTGATGTAGCCAATCCCACTTCCACGAATCCACTGTGAAGGTTCATTTCTCCAAACATGAAACAGCCCAAGTGCACAGCCATACACTGTGATATTATTTGCTGAAATGAAACACTGGAAAATAGGTGCTGGGAAGATGGCTCAGAGGTTAAGGTGCTGGCTTGCAAACCTGTCAACATGGGGTTCAATTCCCAAACCACCCACATGAACCAGACACATAAAGTCGTACCAGAATCTGGTACATTTTTGCAACAGCAAGAAGCCCTGGCATGCACATGTGCCAATGCATACGCATGCGTGTGCACATGTGCACACACACACACACACACACACACCACTAATTTTTTTAAAAGACTAGAAATAGCACAAATGTTCCTTAGTATGAGATCTGGTAGAATAAACTATTATACATACATACATATATGTATATATGTATGTTACATATATGTAAGGTGTATGTATGTCATATATGTAACCTTATATATATTTTGTATCTTATATGTAATTGTATATATATGTAATCTTATGTGCAGTATTAGTCACATATTTCCCCTTCTGCATGAGGATTTGGGCTCACTCTCTCACACTGTACTCCTGGTAACCTGATCAAGTTAGAATGCTAACTATAGCCCAGTGACATCACCTCTGATAAAAACGACCTCAAACTTATAAACTCCATCTAGACTGGGAGGTGATAAAGATTTTCTCTGAAGATGGTGACCTTTAAAGTTGAGTAAATGCCTCAAGGGGACCCTTAAAAGTATGGCAATGGAATTGTTCCTCAAGATACTGGCTTCTGTGGGAGCCGGGATGGGATGCGTCCCTGCTCTTCTCCTTCTCCTCCTCTGCCACGTGTAACCGGGGAGAAGAACCCCTAAGCCTTCTTTCTGGTGGGCTGTCGCCAGGATGAAACTGACTGCAAGGTTTCCTACTGAGAGCAACAACTGACACAGCTCCCTAGGGTTCCTGGTCTCCCCATGCCCCTGAGGAGACCAATGTCACTGAGTGAGCAGTTAGCAAAGCCTAGGGAAGTTCCCCGATGGGCATTGCACATTTATACAGTGAAGAACTGTGCACCTGTAAAAAAATGAAGAGATATCTTTATGATGTGGTATGGAGCAATTTCTACCATATGTGTGAGATGAAGAACTAGAAAGGCAGACAATGTGGTCTTTTGTTTGCACATACAGGAAAATAGAAAGGAAATAAAATACATGTGTCATATACGTTTAAATGCACACAAGTACAAGTACATTGTTGCTGACTCATACAAATGACATACAGAGAAGAAACCAGATGATAATGGTCACTTATAGTAGACCAGAAGAAGGCAAGTACAAGTGGAAGCAGATATCTCAGAATAAAATCTGTTGTATATGTTTTAATTTTGAGCTGTTTCTCATCTTCCTGAAATTGAATTAGATTTTGAAAATTATGAAATTAAAGTCATAAACATATCTTGAAGTTAGAGTCATAAATGCATATTAAATTAGTAGTATAACTATACAGAAGAATTGTTCCAAGTGATTTGTGTGTGTGTGTGTGTGTGTGTGTGTGTGTGTGTGTGTGTGTTGAACCCTGGGAATCCAAGTGATTTTTAAACACCATACTCTAACTATACATCCATGGTGGGATATAAGTCAGAAAAACAAATTTCACTTCATAGGTTTTTATGTTTGTAAGCAATATTGGATATTATCACTATAAAGCCATTATAATAGCAAACACAAATGTGTAAGGAGTAAAAAATGTATTAGGAATGAACATTTTCATGCAAGAGATAAAAAGAAATATAAAATTTATATAACAATATATTATATATAATATAAAAAAGAGAAATGTAAAATAAGCCAATAGATTTCAATATTGTGGTGCTGGAGAGACGGCTCAGTGTTAAGGGAGTTCGCTGCTTAAACACGAGGTCTTCCTGGGCCAGAGAGACCTGTTCTCTCTATCTGTCTCTCTTCTGTCTCTCTTCTCTATATTCAGAACCCATCTGAAAATCTAGGTGTGTCAACATACTTATGCAAGCCCAGTCCACGAAGAGAGGAGAGGACTGTTGGGGCTCACAGACTGACAGCAGCCACAGGTTGAGGACAAGACCACAGCTCCAAGGAAGTATGTGGATGGGCTAAAGGAAAGGAGAGCCTGAAAACGGAGTGCACACACGCATGCTACTGAATGAGGGTTATCCCATAACCTCTGCTTCTTAAAATACATCCCTTTGATCTTTCCTCAGAGACACATCAGAAGCAGTGTCCTCACAGCAATGAGCACACCCTGGGTCCTGGTTCTAATGGTGATTTCCCACAGAAAGGAGTGTGAGCTAAAGGCTTATTCCAGACAGTGAAGATGTGTTTAAAGGCCAGTGGGTTCATGTAAAAAGAAATGGGGGGGGGGCTGGAGATCGAGTTCCCTGGGTAAAGTGATTGTCCTGCTGCCGTGAAGACTGGATTTAAACTGCTCATTATTGAAACACAATTGGTAATAGCACTCCCTTATTCCTACAATATATATATTATGAAAGAGAGTTATGACACCTCATTTTTTGCTTATATCCCTGACATCAGTCATTTCTGTGTTCTCTCTCTCCAAGTTCATGAATTTTAATTTATTTTTTTTCCAAGGTAGGGCTTCATTCTAACCCAGGCTGACCTGGAACTTACTCTGTAGTCCCAGGCTGGCCTTGAACTCACAACAATCCTCTTACCTCTGCCTCCTGAGTGCTGGGATTAAAGGCGTGCGCCACCACATCCAGCTGAAATTCATCAATTTTCTTGCTTTTGTTTTCATCAGCTCTATTATTTGTTTTCCATTTTCAATGATTTCTGCTATCTTTCTTATTTCCTCACTTAGTAAATTAAAATTTATCTCTCAGTCGACTATTTGGGAAACTTTATCTTATTGAGCTGTTTTTATGTTTGGCTATTATAAAATTGCACCCTAGATCTGATTTATTTAACTGCATTATAAAAAATTATAGTATTTTGTGTTTTCATTTCCATTGAGCTGAAAACATTTTGTAATTTCCCTTGTGGTCTTTATTTGCTCTTTGACCCGTGTTTTATTCAACAGAATGTTGTTTGATGGCTGAATGTTTGTAGAAGCTTCATAAATTTTCTCTAGCTGATTTCTAATTTAATTCTATTTTGGACCAAGAATAATTGTGCACATATAAACACTTCACGACATTTTATTTATTAAGACTTGATGTATAGCTCACCATATGTTCTCTCTTGATAAGTACTCAAAGGACTTGAAAACAGCATATATTTTTTTCTGTATTAGGATGCAGTAAATTAAAATTAAGGACTGGAGAGATGGCTCAGCAGTTAAGGCACTTGCCTCCAGTGCCTAAGGCCCCCGGTTCAATTCCCCAGTACCCACATAAGCCAGACCCACAAGGTGGTGGCCCTGGTGCTGTCTCTCTCTCTCTCTCTCTCTCTCTCTCTCTCTCTCTCTCTCTCTCTCTCTCTGCTTGAAAATGAATAAATAAAATATTTTTAAAAATTAAATTAAATCAAATTAAATTGTTTAATGGCATCAAATAGTAAGCATCTTGGGGCTGAAGAGATGGCTAAGTGGTTAAGGTACTTACCTGCAAAGCCTAATGACCCAAGTTTGATTCCCCAGTACCCATATAAAGCCAGATGCATAAAGTGGCTCATGCATCTGGAGTTCATTGCAGCAGCAGGAGGCCCTGGCATGCCTGTTCTCTTTACCATTCTCTGCTTGCAAATAAATAAATAAAAATAAACATCCTAAATAGTAACAGTGGCAGCATTGACATAGAATATTCATCTTCTTTATCTTTTCTGATTTTCTGTTTTTACTTGCTGTATTAATTTATAAATATTAAACTCTAAGTTTATTATCTTTCATACCTTGTTTCTTTAGGTATCTTTTCCTATTTTAGGTATCTTTTTTTTTTTCTTTGAGACAGGGTCTCATGTAGCTCAGGTTGGCTTCAAACTCTCTCTGTAGTCAGGGATGGCCTTGAACTTCTGATCCTCCTGATTCCACCTCTGGAGTGCTGAGATTACAGGTGTGCATGGCCTTGAACTTCTGATCCTCCTGATTCCACCTCTGGAGTGCTGAGATTACAGGTGTGCATGGCCTTGACTTCTGATCCTCCTAATTCCACCTCTGGAGTGCTGAGATTACAGGTGTGCATGACCAATCCAGGTGTATGTAGTGCTGGGGCTGAAACCCAGGGTGCTTTGCATGCTAGGCAAGCACTCTAGGAACTGAGCAGAGCTGATCAACCACTCTGCCAAGTCCTATTATGGGCATCTTATCATTGTTTATCTCCTATTAACAAAGGGTCTCTTTTTTTTAACCCATGTATTACTAATTCTTAAATTTGGATCTCTAGTAGGCATATGCTCCTACAGATTTCTTCCAATTACTGATTTCACAGTATATAATTATACTTTAAATCTTTATCTGCTTTATCTTACATTTAATGTCACTTAAATTATATATATATACACACATATATATATATACACATATATATATATGGCATGTGTGTGCATGTATGTATATCTTCTTGTTTATGTATTCAGGCAATAGGTATCTTCTAGGTGGAGTGTTTAAATTACTAGTATTTACAGTGATAATTGTGGTGTGTGTGTGTGTGTGTGTGTGTGTGTGTGTACGTACACGTGTGTGCCTGTGTAAGTGAGCACACACTAGGGATCAACCCAAGGCTTTTTACATAGTAGGTCAACACTCTAGCACTCAGTTACATACATCCTTAGCACTTAAGCACTATGTCATCTCCTTAAATATTTTCCATTTCTATTTTTTATTTCTCTTCCTTCCCCTCCACCACTCTTTCTTCCACAAGTCTGTTTGTACTGTTATTGTTATTAAACTTATTTTCACATTATAAACCTCACCACAATGCATGTTTGTGATTTTGCTTTAACCTATCAAAATGATATGTCTTCACATTTTATTGACAACTTTCGTAAATATAGACAATACACCATGGTCATAATCCCCTTCCAACACTCCCCTTTTCTCTCTCCCCAACCCCCAACCACCAAATCTCTTCTTTGTCTCTTCTCTATTTTAATGACATCATTTCCCCCCTTTTATTATGGAAGTAGCATCAGCCCCTGTAAGGTCATGAATATCAAGGCCATCAAGTTATATTTTAAAATATATTTTATTTATTTATTTGAGAGACAGAGGGAGGAAGAGATAATGGACATGCCATGACCTCCTAATGCTGCAAACAAACTCCAGACACACGAGCAATTTTGTGTCTGGCTTTACCTGGGTACTTGGGAATCAAAGTCAGGCTGTCAGGCTTTGTAAGCAAACATCTTTAAAAGCTGAGCCATCTCTACTGGCCTCAAGTCATATTTTTAAATATCTTTATTATCCATAATTAGATACATTGTATGAGCAAATCTTATGATGGTACCCCCAGTAAATTTTTTTTAAAGAACATGAAAAGAGTATTTCATGCTTATCAGATTGTCACCATTTTGGAAAACTTCATTTCTTTTTGAAGAGCTGAATTTCTACATAGCATCATCTTCTTCATGTAACATTCTTTTATACTTATCCTATCATTGTGCTCTTTTATCACTTTATTGGCTGTCATTTCTCTAGGATACGAGTCATACATTGATATGCTGTTAGACGTTTAGCAATTTTCATTGCATACTGGATGCCCAAGTTTTGATGGGAGTTGGACTTTCTTCTGCAAGATTCCTAAACTCCTCACAACAGACTAGTGAAATCCCTTAAGGTCTGTTCATAAGCTTTACTAAAAGGGGTATAGAGTCACCATCCCTCCAGGTCAGGTTCAGTCACCAGAAGGCCTGATGCCATAGGTGGTTACTATGAACTCCTCATTCATTTTGATTGGCTGGAGACAAGTGATTTTTCTGTCTCACGTAAGCCACTGGAACTGTTTGGTTTACTACTCTCTTCTTTTTCTTATAGAGCTTCACTCAAGAAAAACTGAGAGGATCTTAGTCAGATTTCTGGAATTTTTTGTCTTACAATATATACTTTCACTCAAGACTCTTCACAAATTCCAGCCTCAGTCTCCTCCAGGATAGAAAGGAGTTGCCTGAATTGTGTAATGAAGACAACAAAGTTTCTTCATTAGTTTTTTAGGAAACAAACTTAAGAAAATAGCTGTTACAGTTACCTTCTTGCTGCTTGGGATTTATTTTTGCTTATAGTTTCTAGCAGAAATTTTATCTGTTTGGGACAAAACACCTGACCAGAAGCAGCTTATGGGAGGAAAGGGTTTATTTTGGCTTGCAGTTTCCAGGGGAAGTTTCTAGGTCTAGAAAACATGGCAGCGAAAGCATAACAGTGCTGAGCAGGACACCTGGGTCACACCTTCCCATCAGCAGGTAGTCTAAGGAGTAGGCTTGGAGCCTGGCCTGTATCATCCCAAAGCCCACCCCCAGAGACATACCTCCTCCCATAACGCTCCACCTCCCAAAGGTCCCACGGACTTTCCAAATTGCTTCTATCTGGGAAAGTGTTTAAAACACATGAGCCAATAGGGAACATTTCATTCAAACTAGCACAGTAGTTATAGTTGTCCTCATATAATTAAATGCTTCCCCATCTGGGAAAATGCTAAGGTGTTTCTATGCTATAGACAGATGCATGAGAGGTAAACATTTTGTAGTTTCTTTTTTTTAAATAAAAGTTCATTTCTGACAGGCAAGTTTGCAAAGGCAAAAGCTGGCAGAGCGGTGAGGCTGTTTTATGGAAATAAGGTCATTAGTACTAATTTTGATGGATGTGATTCATTAACTTTTGGGCAGTATTTGTGGAGGAGGAGGAGGAGGAGGAGGAAGAGAGAGAGTGAGAGAGAGAGAGAGAGAGAGAGAGAGAGAGAGAAACAAGTAAAGAATTAATAAACACCACTGTGTTTCAGTTCTTGGAATTGAATTGTAAGACTGCTTATAGCATGTTCTACGTACATCTAAAAAACAAAAGTCTGAAATCAAACTAAGCTTGCATGATTTATTGAGGCCACAAATGATAAAATGGTATCTTTCTTCGGACAATTCTATTTTTGCCATCATAAAACTTATGATCCAGCTTTCCAAATAAAGGGTGTAAGATACGCATACTTATAAATTAAGCAAGTATATTGAAAAAGAACCACTGTAAGCCTCCCTATCATAAACTAGAAATGGTGACAGTAATGTTGTGTGATATTCAGCAAGGATTTGTGACCTAATGTTGTTAGAATGGAGTGATGAATAACTTATAATTTGGATGATTGATTAGCTCTGTTATTTATCAGGTAGGAGAGATGGTGCTCTGGGGAGCATGGGAGCTCTGTCATGCTCAGAGGTTGAGAGGTTTGCTTATTCAACAGTGGAAGCATTGGAGCATCAGCCCGAGACTTTATGAGAGGTGAAGTA
>PVHP010043490.1:0-14465 GCA_004024765.1 Zapus hudsonius
AAAAAAGGTCCTGAGAATATTTGTGAAGGTGACAGGTGCTCTTGTTGGAATGTGGTGTTTTACGTTGTGCTACACTTGGGGAAATAGGTAAAGGGTAGACGGGGAGCATTTGTCATTTCATGGGAATCTATAACTGCTCTAAAATAAAAATTGATCTTAAAATTAAATAAACCCATCAGTACACAGATGTTAACAGGAACAAAAAGCGCATGCGTGTGGTAAAGGCAGGCAGGCCAGAGGGGCCCCCTCTACACCTGGGCACTGCTCTGCCCTCCTGCAGAGACAGGGCTGGCCTGCTGGGAACCTGTGGTCAGGGACCTCTCCTGCCTCATTTTCCTAAGTGTCAGAGTACTTTCTTCTGGCTAGAATAGTTAGCCTAGGGCAAGATGAACCCAAGAATGCCAGGGTTTGTTACATTGCCTAATAGGCTGAGGACTCTTCCCAATGCCATTCAACTCTCTGTCTGTCTATCTAGTCTGTCTGTCTGTCTATGTGTGTTTCAAGGTAGGGTCTCACTCTGTAGTCCCAGGCTGGCCTCGAATTTATGGCGATCCTCCTACTTCTGCCTCCCGAGTGATAAAAGGCACCACTCACCACGGATGCCCTCTGGCCTTTCTTTACTGAGCAGAGCTATGCAGCCCAGCCTGGTAGGAAGGCCCCGACATCAGCTTGGACTGGGGACACTGCTCCTGAGGTCTCCAGCCAGACAAGTTGGGAGACTTGGGCTCTCCCTACTCCAGCCACATCTGGCAAAGGAGTGGATGGCAAAGAGCTCCAGCATTTTTGATTTCCATGAGCCGGAGGGGTTCCAGCATTCTGACAGCACAGAAGGAATGGATGAGGGAGGTCCTACCCGGGTCCTGCTCAGTACAGTGGACCCGGTTCCCTACCGCTGGACTCACAGCCAGAAAGCGGGTTAACATATACCTGGTGTGGTGCAGCCCAAAAGAAATCCCACCACGTGAGAAGTGGAGGCAGGAGGATCAGGAATTCAAGGTCATCCTTGGCTACACAGTAAATTCGGGGCCAACCTGGGCTACATGAGGCTCTACCTCAAATAGAAAAACGAGAAGAAAGGGGAGAGAGTTAACAGAGAAACACAGAAACTCACGTTTGGCTTCATGGAGCTGAGGTCTTGCAGCCAGCAGTAGAAATCCCAGGACCAGGCAGAGACGCTCCATGCTGAGTTCTCCCAGGCCCACAGCAGGGCCCATCCAGTACAAGCAGGGCTGCACCCCGCTGTCTTAATGAAGTCCAGCCCGGGGCGGGTCATGTGATGGTATTAAGCCTGATCTGTTCCTCTTGAATTCCACCGCTTGGAGCCCATGTGCTCATGACTCACCCCTGGCAGCTGCTCACTTCACATGAGCACGATTTTGATTTTGTAATTCCACATTTACTACCTTTTCTGTTTGATTTTTTTCAAACCACATTTGCTAGTCTATAAGGAACTTCCTAGCCCAAGATCATATTTTAATTTTCTTCATCATATAAAATTTTGGTTTGAGCCAGGCATGGTGGCACAGGCCTTTAATCCCAGCACTCGGGAGGCAGAGGTAGGAGGATCACCATGAGTTCGAGGCCAGCCTGAGACTCCATAGTGAGTTCCAGGTCAGCCTGGACTAGAGCGAGACCCTACCGTGAAAAACCAAAAAAAAAAATTTGGTTTGGTTTTGTGCACTGTTTCCTCTGGGTCACTTTCCAGCTCATGCACACAGGATGCTTTTTTCTAGAATGGAGACAACCAACTCCTAGGGCTCCCCAAGGCTTGGGTCTTCCCTCCCCCAGAGGATGCACCTGCTAGGTGTCCCTCCAGTCTTTGAGGTTGAGTTGTACACACATGAATAATAGCATACCACTGTGTGAGAACCACCGCATAGGCCTCAGCAGCAAGCACACCACAGCACATTTGGTCACCTGTGTTCCATACAGCATTCAGAACAACCTGCACGGGGCTTGGGTATGCTCTCAGAGCATTGGTGTGTTGTATCAGTTGAGGTCACCTGTGTGACCTCATGCTATTCACTTTATAGCAAACAATTAAGCGTAAAGACAAACTTGTCTGGAACATAAATCTCATACAGTCAGCCCTGGTTACAGAGGACGTGGAAATGTGCCAATGTGAACGCTGAACTTAATATGTGATCTTTCTCTAACTCGCGTATTTCCTCATGACCATTTTCTGGCCATTGGAAGTCCTGGTTTGGTTGAGTGTAAATATTGATTTATGTTTCACTTTTATTAATAAGGGACAGAAATAGTCTGTGAGGGCTGGGAAGATGGCTCAGCAGTTAAAGGTGCTTGCAAAGCCTCATAGCCAGAGTTCAATTTCCCAGCACTCAGGTAAAGCCAGATTCAGAAAGTAGCACATGTGTCTGGAGTTAATTTGCAGTAGCAAGAGGCCCTGGCGTGCCCATGCAACTCTCTCTGAAACAAATAAATATTTTTAAAAGAAATATTCTGTGAAGCTGAGTCCCATGGAACAGAACTGGCTATTTACTACCCAGCCACACACAACTCCTCAGAGCTGCTTTCACCAGCCTTGAGGAAAAAAAAAAAAAAAAAGAAAGAGAGAGAGAGAGAAAGAAAGAAAGAAAACAAAGGATGGACCACCTTCATTCATAGTAGAAGCAAACATTTTTAATACAATAATGGAATGGAAATATTCCATTATTGGCTAGCTGGTCTCACAAGACTTTATTACGCAGTTTTGCAAATGAGGGAACAAAAACTCTGCAAAGCGCAGTCATTTGTGGCCCAGCCCCTGGCTAGAGGGGACCCTCGGAGGGACACACAACGGTGAGGCCTTCTTTCCCTGGGGATGGGACCTGGGGCCCATTCCCTGCACTCTCCTCGGGCTCCTCATCTAGGGCCATGCTCCAACCCCAGGCTGGTGGACAGCCAGGGGCGTCAGGGACAGAGAGGGGTCTTCAGGGGTGCTTTGGGGCCCCTATTCCCCTCCTTGCAATCTCGGGGCTGCCTCCTCTTTCTGGCTCGGGTTCCCCCAGGCCAGGGCGACCTAATGCCAGCAGGTGGCTCCGGGGTAGGGAAGGTAGAGAAATGAGGTCCTGGGTCCTCTGAGAACTGTCAGCAGCTGAGGCCAGATCCGGAGCCAGTTCTTGTCCTGGTCCAGGGCAGGGGACTGGGACCACCCAAAGGCTGGCCTGGGTCCCCTCCGTCCTCTTGCAGTGTAAATGATCTAGTCTTCTGTTTCCTTTTTACAATATGTACAACTTTTACAATATAAAAAAGTTTTCCAATTTGGGGGAAACATACTGCAGTTATTATGTGAAGCATTATTGTTATCTGGCTTTTATTTTAGGTGAGAGGAGCTGCCTCTGTCTCTAAAGTAACTGGAAGTCTAAACTCTTACACAAGCACTTAGCTGTGTTTAGGGAGACTCAACAATTGACACACGCCTTTAATCCCAGCACTCCGGAGGCAGAAGTAGGAGGATTGCCATGAGTTGAGGGCACCCTGAGACTACAGAGTGAATTCCAGGTCAGCCTGGACTAGAGTGAGACCCTACCTCCAAAAACCAAAACAAACAAACAAACAAAAAAACAATTGACTTGTCTTTAACATGGCTTTCCCTTCCCTGTCCCAGGAGAGGCTGTGACTGGGACAGGAGTTGAAAGCTGGCTGCTGGATGGACGGAGGCGAATAAGACATGGAGAGCGCTTTAGAAAAAAATGAAAATTCTTGATTCCAAAGAACTGTGCTCAGCAACAGACACATGTAGTACCCAGGGTCAGAGCTACTTAGGAGGAAGAACAACCATACTTTAAGCTGGATTTGAGGCGAGGTTTCAAAGGGTATCCCTGGCTGGCCTGGAATTTAGTATGGAAACCAGGTTGCATTGACCTGGCAAAGATCTTGTTTTGTTTATTTTTGCAAAATAAAAAATCATACTGTGAAAAAAAAAATGTCATGGATTATTTGGTGTTAATCACTCTACCTAGAAAGGACTTTTGAGAAGTGTCCACAATAGTCTCTAAGCATCCTGAAAACTGACACCCTCCCAGATGGCCAAGCCCTGCTTTGCTGAGCTGGGCATGGGGCTTAATAATTGGAGTGACAGGCAGCAGACTGAGGGCCCAATTGACTTTTTTTTTTTCCTGAGACGGGGTCTCATGTAGTCCCAGATGACCTTGAACTAGCTATGTATGAGGTATGATGACCTTGAACTTCTGATCCTTTTGCCTCTTTCTCCTGAGCTCTGAGGTTTCTGCGATGTGCGACTTTGCCCAGCTTATGTGGCGCTGGGGATGGAACCCAGGGCTTCATACATGCTAAGCAGGTTAGCACTGTACCAAATATGCCGCATCCTCAGTCCCCCAAATAACACTTTTTGGTGTGTGTTCAGGTGTGTAGTATGTATGCACGGCCACAGCTTTGGGTGCTGGTCCTTGCCTTCTACCTTGTTTGAGGCAGGGTCTCTCATTACCCACCGCTGTGTTGACAGGCCAGCTGGCCCACAAAATTTCAAGAAATTTTTCTGTCAGTGCCTCCTTTCTCCTAGGTTTGCTGGGATTATAGATGCCCACCACAGCATCCAGTTTTTATATGGGTGCTAGGTACCCAAAATCTAGTACACAGAGCCATCACCCTACCCCCAAGTTAACATGTTTAGTTTTAGAAATTGCCAGTTCAAAATGATATTTTGAAACCTTTTAATTGACAACTTCTATAAATATAAAAATATGCCATGATCACAATCCCCTCCCAATACTTCCCTCCCTCCCAGCCCCCCTGCACAGAATCCCTTCTTTCCAAATAGTCTCTCTTCTATTTTGAGACCATCATTTTCCCCTCCGATTATGCATATCTTTTGCAGGTAGCATCAATCACTGTGAAGTCAAGAATATCAAGACCACTTTGTGCCTGGATCACAGCATGGTAAGCAGTCCTGCTCTTCCTGTAGCTCTTACATTCTTTCCATTACCTCTTCTGCAACGGTCCCTGGCACTCCACTGTCACTTTTTCTCAGCACTTTGACCATCAAAATGGTGTTTATTTATTTTTTGGTTTTTGAAGTAGGGGCCCACTCTAGCCCAAGCTGACCTAGATTTCACTTTGTAGTCTCAGCCTGGCCTTGAACTCACAGTGATCCTCCTACCTCTGCCTCCCTAGTGCTGGGATTAAAGGCGTGAGCCACCACATCTGGCCAAAAATGGTATTTTTAAATGAGATAATAAAAATTAGTTTAGGCCCTCTTCTTATAAACATCTGCTGTATTAACTCCCTTTAACAAATTGCCAGAAACTCAGAGACCTAAAACAATGCAAATGCATTATCTGGAAGTGAGAATCTTCGGGGGGGGGGGTGTCTCACTGGGCTCAAACCAAGTGTCAGAAAGGTGACTCCAGAGAAGAATGTTTTCTTGCCTTTTCTCTAGCTTCTGGAAGCTTCCATACTTCCTGGCATGCGTCTTCCTTCCATCTCCAAAGTCATCAATGACTAGTTGATTCTTTCTCACATCTTGTCCTTCTGACATTGATTCTCCTGTCTCCATCTTTGATTTGTGGGTCCTTGTTATCACCCGAGGTGCACCTGGCTGGCTCAGGTCCACCTGTACTTTCATCACCCTCCACCCCTTACCATATTTGCCATGTAATATGTTCACAGGTCCTAGGGGTTCAGATTGGACATCTTTGGGTCCCTTACTCTGCCTCACAATTATCCAAAAGGTGACTCAGCAAAAAGTTCAGAAAGAAAAGTGAGTGATGGGAACAGTGAGGGGTAATTCTTCCCAAAGTTTACAGAGCTCTTGAAACAAAGCCTTTGACATCTGGCAGAGCAGGAAGGCAAGGATAAACTCCAGATCAAGAGATCAATGCAAAGAGAGGGGCCACGGGACTGCCTGGCCTAATGTGGGCTTTGAATGTGCGCTAATCAGATTGGAGCTCTGCGGGCCCAGAGCTTGGCTCTGTCCTGCCTGGCTGTCGTCTGCATGAATGAGTAATCACACTCACTCCTTCCCAGCCTAGGAAGCTTTGAGCTGACTCTCCTGCCGACATGCCCCCACCCCATTTTCAGGAGGAGACCCACATAAATTGCTCTGGCCTCTCAATCACCGTGGGCAGTTTTAACCTGACTTCCTGTCTGAAGGAATGGGATGTAACATGCAGGCAAAGACATGTCTCCATTGCTGGTTGTGGTTCTTTTTAAAATTTTCTCTCCCCTCCCCCTCCCCCTCCCTCTCTCCCTTCTTCCTCCCTCCCTCTTTTCCTTCCTTGTCTCCTTCCTTCCTTTTCTTCCTTCCTTCTTCCCTTCCTTCCTATCTTCACACTCTCTCTCTTCACCCTTGTTTCTTTTTTAAAAAATTGTTTATTTGTGAGGGAGGGATGGAGAGAAGGCGAGGGAGAGAGGGAGAGAGAGAGAGAGAGAGAAAGAGAGAGAGAACACACTCTGGAATCTAGCTTTACGTGGGCACTGGGGAATTGAACCCAGGCCAGTAGGCTTTGCAAACGAGCACGTTTAATCACTGAGCCATCTCCTCACCCCTTGTTCCTTTTACTACCGTGTCTTACTATATGGTCCAGGCTACCTGGAACTCTGATTCTCCTGCCTCAGCCTCCCAGGGGCTGGGAACATGCGCATGGCTGTCATGACTGTTCTCATGAAGTTTCTAGAAATAACAGTAGGAAATATATTTATTTATTTATTTTTGTTTTGTTTTTCGAGGTAGGGTCTCGCTCTAGTCCAGGCCTGGAATTCACTCTGTAGTCTCAGGATGGCCTTGAACTCACGGCGATCCTCCTACCTCTGCCTCCCGAGTGCTGGGGTT
Organism: Zapus hudsonius; assembly: GCA_004024765.1. Classification (NCBI taxonomy): domain Eukaryota; kingdom Metazoa; phylum Chordata; class Mammalia; order Rodentia; family Dipodidae; genus Zapus; species Zapus hudsonius. Next base: position 6,791 of record PVHP010043490.1, read on the forward strand.
AAAGGCGTGCGCCACCACACCCGGCTACAGTAGGAAATATAGATTGCTACACTAATATATGCTTTTGGGTTTTTGGACTACTTTTTCTGAACTGCTAGTGTAGATTGACAGCACCCTATGGACAGTGTGCATTTGGCTTTACGTGGGCATTGGGGAATCGAATCCCCAGACAGCAGGCTGAGATAGCAAGTGCTTTTAACTGCTTAGCTATGTCCCCAGCCCTACAATGTTACTTAACATTGTTGTGTGAAGTTCTCCTCCATGAAAAAGAATGGACACGAAAGACTGAGTCAACAGCACCACTGAGCAGATGAGGCAGTGGTGAGTGAAGACAGGAGAACAAGGCTCCTGTCTTGAGGGCATCTACAGCCCAGCAGGTGGCATCAACCAGGGGAAGAATCATGCCGGGTGCTCTGGTTGAAGGACACACAGGACAGAGGCTACTCAGTTCCTTCTGGCAGGTATTGTCCAATACAAATATAACACGAGGCACAGATGTCAATTAGAATTCCCTGTACATACCAAAAGACTAAAAAGAAGCTTTGAAATGAATAATATGCTTTGTTAACTGCCATAGATTCAGAACTTAATTATTTCAACAGGTAGCAATGAACAAATATCGTTAATGAGACAGCTTATTCTTTTTGTCCATGTAAAACCTTTGCAATCTAATATGCATTTCACAGTGATCGACAGGCTCAATGCAGGTGCTCAAAAGGCCCGTGTGCCAGGGGCCACTCTGCTGGACAGCGTAACTCTGGAGGAATGCAGAGGGCTTCCTCAGAGGCCATGGTTTGGGGTGCTGTGGACCAAGACATTTGTGGGCGCCTGGGTCCAGAGGGGTGCTGATGACAGAGGGCAGCCTGATTCATACGGAAGGTGTCACCAGGGAATGGGTTCATGTACATCTGGTGTTTTGTTGCCTGACAGATTTCTCAGGAGCGGATATAAAAAAAAGAGGAAACAAAGGCCAAGTTCTCATTACACATAATTGATTTAATGACCACTTCCCACACCCCGACTGTCCGTCTCCAGCAGTCTTTTCAAAGTGGAAATAAATCTTGCAAAACTCTGTCGTAAAACTTTTTGATTTCAACTTAATCATTAGTGCCTTGCTCAAGAGAATGTTTTAATGTCAGCTATGAGTAATAGCCTCTCAGCAAAGGAATTTCTGAAGTGTAGTTCAAGCTCATCACTTCAACAATTTTTAATTTTGTTCTGAAATAATTTCAAACATACAGAAAAGTTATAAGGCTAGTATAAGGACTCTATGTACTCAGATTTACCAACTTAAATTTTCTTTAATTTTTTAAAAATACACCCATGGAGCTGGGTGTGGTGGTGCGTGCCTTTAACCCCAGCACTCGGGAGGCAGAGGTAGGAGGATTGCTGTGAGTTCAAGGCCACCCTGAGACTATATAGTGAATTCCAGGTCAGCCTGGACTAGAGCGAGACCCTACCTCGAAAAACCAAAAAAAAATAAAAAAGTATTTTATTTGCTTATTTGAAATCAGAGAGCGAGAGCGAGAGCGAGAGCGAGAGCGAGAGAGAGAGAGAGAGAGAGAGAGAGAGAGAGAGTAAATATGGATGTCCCAGGGCCTCTAGCCACAGCAAACAGTCTCCAGGTGCACGCACACACCACTTTGTGCATCTGCCTTTACATGGGTACTAGGGACTCAAACCTTGATTGTTAGGCTTTGCAGGCAAGCGCCTAACCACTGAACCATCTCTCCAGCCCCCAATCTAAACTCTTCCACATTTTCATACCTAATTTACATATGTGTATACATGTTTATATACATATATATATACACAATATTTTGTTTTTCTTAGAATAAGATTTCATTGAAATTTAGAATAAACTCTTACTCAATGTTTCATCTTTCTAGGAAATTGTCGAGAGCTGTGTGGACATTGAAGCTGAAAGTAACTGGGTTGGCTTTGGTCCCCTCCTCCTCATGACCATCTGCTGCCCCAGAGAGCGTCAACCCCGCTATCACTGAGCCGATGTGATCCCTTCCTCAAGGAAAGAAAGCAAAAGTGCCCCCCAATAACTGCTGCTCACACAGCTCCTAGCCCTCCATCCCATGGAGCATTCCAGCAATGCCACTGGGGAGGGCCCTCGTTGGAATGGGGCCAGGAGGAGGGAAACACATAACTTGTACATACAAAGTTTCTACTTATTTTTTTTAAAAAATGCAGTTTTGTCCTCAGCTTGAATAGAAGGAGCATTAAAAAAAAAAAACAAAGAAAAGAAAGCAAAAGTGAGGCTGAGGATAAAGACCACCAGGCATCTAGATGTAGAAAACAATCTCCCCACTCCTATGGGGTCTGTCCACTAACTCACGATCGAGCTATGCCAGTCTTTGTGGTCATGGCATCATCCAAGGTCATCTTTCTCAGTTTGCCCCGTCTTTTTAAAAACTCGATTTATTTTTGACATCATCATGCATGTATATGATACATGTTTAATCATATTTATTTCCCATGACCTTCTTTTGTTCCCCTACCGTGCCACCCAACTTGTCCCCCTGTTACTTTCATATCATTTTTTATATCATTTCTGTGTGACCCATGGAGTTTAATGAGTTTCTTTTTTTTCTTTCTTTTTTTTTTTTTCGAGGTAGGGTCTCGCTCTAGCCCAGGCTGACCTGGAATTCACTCTGTAGTCTCAGGGTGGCCTTGAACTCACGGTAATCTTCCTACCTCTGCCTCCTGAGTGCTGGGATTAAAGGCGTGCGCCACCACGCCCGGCTTTAATGAGTTTCTTCAGTGGGGAGTTACCTGTTGGAGCACGGGCAATTTATCAATGACTACATGGCTGAAGAAAATGCTTCCTTCTCCCCCAGCGGCCATTAACTGTCCATAGCAACGCAAGAGGCCCCACCCCATCCATGGCCCAGACCTGTGGGGTTCAGTGCCCATCACCGCTGCTGTGAGTGTTGGAGTGCATAGCCACGTCTTGTCTGGAAGAAAGCATTCCATAGAACTCCTCCTTCTTCTGAGCCCTCTCCCACGATGTCCCTTGAGCCTTGGAGAGAGCCGTATAGATGTCTCCTTCAGTGATGAGCACTCAGAGGTCACTTATTCTCAGTACTTGGACGAGTTAGAGTCTCTGCAGTGATCATCACCCACTCTAAAAAGAAGCTTCTTTGACTAGGGCTGAAGGGAGCACCCCCATGTACGGACATGAACACGGATGTTTAGAAGGAAGGTTGATGAGCAGGACACCCTTTTAGCAAAACAACAGCAGCAGCTTTCCCGCTAAGGCTATGACCTCCCAGCCATAGGCTTCTCACTAGATTTTCTGTACCAGGCACGAATTGCCTCCTGTAGAGTGGGCCTCGAGTCCAACCAGAGAGCAGTTGGTTTCCCCCATAACAGTTATGCCACTGTTGTACCCGTGGATATTGGTAAGACTGTTGATGATTTTTCTCCCCTGCTCAGCACCTTCTGGTACTATAAAAGCTAACCAGTAGGGAGGAAGCTTCTATCTCCATTCCAGTTTGATTTCTATATGTCCTGCAACCACACATTTCATTTTTATTTTCTTTCTTTCCTTCTTTCCTTCCTTCTTTCTTTCTTTCTTTCTTCTTTCTTTCTCTCTCTCTCTCTCTCTGTCTCTCTCTCTCTCTGGTGTTTGAACTATTTATTGATAACTTTACCATGACCATAATCTCCTCTCACCACCCTCTTTTCCCCCATCCCAACTCCCTCCAGGAAATCCCTTCTTTCCAACTAGTCTCTTCGATTTTGATGCCATCATTTTTCCCTCCGATTTTGCATGTCTTGGGGAGGTAGCAGCAGGCACTGTGATGTCATGAATACTGCAGCCATTTTGTGTCTGGAAAACAGTATTGGAAGCACTCCCCTTCCTCTGACTCATATTTTTCCCATCACCTCTTCCTCAATGATCCCTGAGCCTTGGAGTTTGAAGTGAACCTTCCACTGTCACATCTCAGCACTACGGTGACTTTTGAGTCACCCCTGTGCTCAATGCCATCTGAAAACAGAAGCTTCTCTAACCAAAAGTGAGAATGGCATTAACATATGGGTATAAACATAAAAGTTTAGAGGGCAGTTTGGTGGCATACTATATGCATTTAGCCAGACAACAGCAGGCATTACTCCCCTAGGGCTCATGACCTCCCCCGCCACAGGCTTTTGACTAGGTTTTCAGTACCAGGCATGGATTCCTTCCCATGGAGCAGGCCTCCCGCCCAATCAGAGAGCAGTTGTTATCCCCATAACAGATGTGCCACCATTGCACCAGTCGGCACATTTAGCTTGACTGGCCAGACATAAAGCTTGCAGGATCCACTGCTGTTCACCACCATTGATGACGTCTCTCTCCCAAAAGGCTGCATAGCTCTTTCCAGCATTCAGCTTGATTTCTAGGAGGCTTCAGCTCTAGGGTTGTGAAAGTCAGTGTTTTACTTGCTCTGCATATGCTTGTCATTTCTCACAAGGGTCTCCACTTGCTCCACGTTCTTCTAGGGAAGGGCTACTCACCGGTGTCCATAGCTGGGTCTTAAAGGCAGGTAAGAGTGCTGGAACATACATCCCACCAAAGTCACTGGGGAAAAGCTTTGAAACTCTGCTATAGAACACTGGGGCAACCCCATTAGTCCTCTTCCTCCCCCTCCCTCCCTCCCTCTCCGTCTCCCCTCCCCCTTCCCTCCCTCCCTCCCTCCCTTCCCTCATTCTTTTCTTCCTACAGATCAAGTCCATGGCCTTGTGCATACGGACAAGCACTATACCACTTAGTGGCACTCTAATTAGCCAAATTTTTAAGGAGTATATACCAAAATGATTTTTTTTTTTTTGGTTTTTCAAGGTAGGGTCTCACTCTAGTCCAGGCTGACCTGGAATTCACTATGTAGTCTCAGGGTGGCCTTGAACTCACGGGAATCCTACCTCTGCCTCCAGAGTGCTGGGATTAAAGGCATGTGCCACCACGCCCGGCTTAAGGAGTATATAAAAATATCAAATCAAAACTCATTCCTGCCGGTCTGGTGTTGCATGCCTTTAATTCCAGCACTGGGGAGGCAGAAGTAGGAGGATCACCGTGAGTTTGAGTCCACCCTGAGATTACATAGTGAATTCCAGGTCAGCCTGGGCTACAGTGAGATCCAACCTAAAAAAAAAAATAAACTTTCCTTATAAAATGGGCACTTGAAGACGACTAATTTTGAACATTATGCTGCTTTGTTTGTTTATGTGGACTTTCTGAGCTCCTCTGCTGAGGCTGGTGTGCTGGGTAGCATGTGAGTGAGGAGAATCAAAGGGGCTGTCTGTCGGGGCATCTCATGGGCTCTGACTCACGAGGGCCAGGAGCACGTGCACAGCTCTGGCTCTGGGACTCGTTGGAACCTGTGTGTTCCCATGGTAGCCTTTCTCTTTAGACTCTGTGTGTACTTGGGCTATAAACCATTGCTCTACTTTTGTTTGCTTGTGCAATCATTTCGAGGGTCTGGAGGTCCTGACAAGTCCAGCATTATTAGTTACACAGCTCTGCGAGACACTGTTCCACTTACAGCCTTGTACCATGTGACTCTGCCCAGCAGCTAAAGAGTTCTGACAGCAGAATGTGAAATGCCACGAGACAAGGCCAAATGAAATTTCTAGGTACTGCTAAGCTAGCTTTTGTGCTCCTATGGCTTGGAAATCACCTGAAATTATTTGGGAAAGTTATTCTCTCTCTTTTAAATTGAGAAACTAGGCTGGGAGTGTAGCTCAGTTGGTAGAGCGCCACCCAGCATGCATGTAGCCTTGGGCTTAATCCCAGTACCGCATAAATTGGGTTTGTTGGAACATGCCTATAATCTCACCAGTACTGAGGAGGTAGAGGTAGGGGATATGGAGATCAGGGCTATCCTCAGCTACATAGTGACTTTGATGCCAGCCTGGGAAATATGAGACCACCTCTCAAAAAAAGAAAATTTCAAATAAACAAAATAAATAAATGAATAAAGGCTTAAATGGTTATTTATTTTAGAAAAGGTTGGAATTAAGTTATTGCTTGGTTCTGCATAACAAATTCCAGGGAACTGTGGTTGTAGGAATCAAATGTCCCCAATAAACTCACGTGTGTTGAATGTTTGGTCCTAGCTGATGGCAGTTTGAGAGGTGGAGCCTTGTTGGAGAAGGTGTGTGGCTGGGGATGGGCTTAGGGCTCCCTCTTGCCAGAACTTAGCTCGCTCTCTTGCTCAGCAATGAGAAGACAATTACAGCAGTTACCTTTCTTCCTGTTTTATTTTTAATAATTATTTTATATATTTATTTGAGAAAGAGTGTGTGAAAGAGAGAGAAAGAAGGAGAGGGGGGAGGGAGGGAGGGAGGGAGGGAGAGAGAGAGAGAGAGAGAGAGAGAGAGAGAGAGAGAGAGAGAATGGTCATGCCACTGAAAATGAACTCCAGACACATGTGCCACCTTGTGCATCTGGCTTTACTTGGGTCCCGAAGAATGGAACTTGGGTCCTTCTGCTTTGCAGGCAAACACCTTCACTGCTAAACCATCTCTCCAGCCCTACTTTTTTTTGAGGTAGGGTCTCACTGTAGCCCAGGTTGACCTGGAATTCACTATGTAGTCTCAGGATGGCCTCAAACTCACGTGAACCTCCTACCTCTGCCTCCCGAGTGCTGGGACCAAAGACATGCACCTTTTTCTTCTTTTCTCTCTCTCCCTCCCTTTCTCTCTCTCTCCTGTCTCTCTCTTGAGTCAAGGTCTCGGGGTCTTCCTGTACTTTTGCTGGGGTTATGGATGGGTGTGTGCCCACATGCCCAGCTCATATTTGGTCTTTAATAGACCCCAGTTCATTTTGTACAGATCATTAAATGTTCATTCGGTTTTATTTTTACCTACATGGTAGTAAGACTTGTCAATACCATCTTTTGAGCTACTTCTTTATTCCCTGGTTTGGTGTAGAGAGGGTGGCTGGAGGCACCCAGCGTGTCTATCACCTGGGGAAGGAAAGCTGAGATGTAAGGCTGCACACCACAGGGCACCCCCAGCATGTAGGGGACCATGTGGGGATTGCTCCATGAATCCCTTAGATGACCTAAAGATGCCTGTATTCAACGACAACCTCTCTTTCACACAGACGCTTGGAGACAGAATGGTTGGGTGGTCGGATGTGGGAATGAGGCAAATACATAAAAGAGAATAAGACATAGAACAAGGAAGAAGACTTACATACTGTTGCGGTCAGCTTCTTAGTTGCTGCGCAGAAAGAACCCAAATAAAAGTGGCTTGTAGAGGAATGGGTTTATTTGGCTTACGGACTCGAGGGGAGACTCCATCCTGGCAGGGAAAACGATGGCATGAGCAGAGGGCTGGACATCACCTCTGCCACAGCACTGCAAACAGCGGCAGGAAGGTGTGCCAAATACTGGCAAGGGGAAGCTGACTTATAACCCCATAAGCTCACTCCTGACAACACAGCTTCATCGAGGTTGTAAAACCCAAACTGCCATCAGCTGAGGATCGATCTATCAGAACACATTCAATTGTTTGTGGGGGACACCTGGATCAAACCATGACACATACATTGAAGGCAAATATGTACCTTAAAGGGAGAAATACAATTAACTCACTTTTCCTCACTTAATCACCAAAACTACAGCAAGAAAAGGCAAAGACAAAAGGCCTCTGGCACATCTGCCAGGCCCCAGGA